>SJYC01068114.1:0-33480 GCA_006408675.1 Madoqua kirkii | reverse complement strand
GACTGTGCCCTCATTTTTCTTTCCTCACAAGATAGTGGACTTCTTCGTTTATCCCTGTCAACAGGATAAAAACAAGCTATGTACCACCAGATAAAGATCGTATTTATGATAACATTATTAAAATTCTGATTTGCCATAAAAATGAAAGCTTGTGCATGTTCAGATTCATTGATATCTTGATAGCACTGGAGATGCAATAATAAATGACATTGGACTCTGTCACCAATGAATGACCCTCCTGGTCTCTGAGCACAGACTAATAAAGATTATAAGATGGACAAAGACTGAATCTAAATTATACTAAATGGAAACAAAGGACTGGAGTAGCATATTAGAGGCTTGTTCTATCGAGCAGAAATGTACAGTTTATTTCTGATGTTTCAATTCTCTGTCAGAAAAGCAGCACAGCAATTCAGATGGTCAGCTTTCAAATTATCTGCATTCAAATGCTTCCACTTAAACCTCTGTTGTTGTGGGAAAGCTTGTGTCCTCTATGATCCTCCCCTTGATTCTGAGGATCCCGTAAGTGTATTGTGAAGCTTTAACAGGTTGAAGCTTGTGCAGTGCCTGCATAGTGAACCATCAACCATAGCATCAGTGTTACCGAGGCAGGAGGTAGATAGGCCCCAGGGTGAGCAGCCCCAGCCGCTTCTCCGATGACCCTTCGAGATGATTGACCAGACACAACCCAGAAAACTGTACCTGTAGAAGCCCCCCAAGCCACCCCTCCTGTGGGCAGTTCACACCAAGTTCACTTGTGTGCTCTTCCACACATACTTTGCTTCTAATAAATACTGTCTCTATTTTACAATCTTGGCCTCTTTGCTAACTCTTTCTTCAAAGATGACAAGGACCCAGGTCCTTCTTCCAGCCATTTCACCACTAGAGTCAATACTAGGCACCACTTGATTGACTGAGCACACACCTGCTGCACATCTCACACTTTTCTACACAAGTAACAGGCTTTCCATGTACTTACTCATGGCTTCCTCCCAACTGCCTTCAAGTTAGTACATTCCTGCCCTCATGCTCCAGACCACTGTGCTGAGATGATGAAGTGGTGATGTCAGGGCACTATGTCAGTCTTTCTGACTCCAGAGTCTTTGGGTTAACCACACAGCCTCACAAAGACTAGCTTTAATCAGTTATGGCAAAGGCAGAAAGTTAAACACAGCATGAGTCCCCCGACTCTTTCATCCATTCCTCTCACAAACAACTTAAGACCAGAAGCTAATGGGGAGTTTCTGCCTCACAATTACATGGTTTCTATCCTTCTGGTGTATGACATCAGTTCACATGACCCAGGTCACCCATGACCCCAAATAATCACTGCTCTGGTTGATGCGCGGAACCCAGGACTGTTCCAAGGAACAGGAACAGGATCTGTTCTTCTTACTCAGGAAGTAGCAGATCTTAGAGCTCACTTTTGCTTGCCATACCTCCTACTGGAAGTTTGTGTAGCCACTGTTGTCCAAAGCCCAAGGTGGTGACTAGTTTGCGTGGGCTCCTATGGTTTCATCAGAGAAGTGTACACAATGCCCTTGACTCCACAGCCACAGGTAACTTGACTTAGGAAAATAAAATAATAAAATAAAAAGAATTGTCAGTTCTCCCTCCCACTGATACATATTCAACCTGAGCTGATGACCATCCTGAAACATTCTAATGAGTGGACCTCAGGATATTTATGGTCAATGTGATGGTTAATTTTATGGCTCATTTTGGCTAGGATATAAACTTAAATAACTGTTATGAGGGCCCTTTTAGATGTGATGAATATCTATAATCAACTACTTTTTTTTTTAATTATGTATTTATTTGGCTGCATCTGGTCTTGGCTGAAGCTCACGAGATCTTCAGGTGCATCGCTGTGGCTCAGGGACTGACTAGTTGTGGTGCCTGGTCTTAGTTGCTGCACAGCATGTGGGATCTTAGGTCCCCAACCAGGGATCAAACCTGCATCCCTTGCATTGGAAGGCAGATTCTTCACCAGGGAAATCCCTATAATCTGCTCATTTTAAGTAAAAGAGATTATGTTCAATCACAGCGCATCCATCACCTCCTGCCTGAGAATGTCCTGCCCTACAGATGACAGCTTTGTCTCATCAGCCTCCACAATTAAATATGTCAACTTCTTGCATGAAAGTCTCTGCCTCTGTCTCTCTGCTTATCTATCTATCCAGTTACCTAGCTCTCTAGCTATCATCTATCGGTTTGTTTCTCTGCTAGAACACTGGCTGATACAGTTGGTATCTATAAGCACCAAAACGCTCTCTTGCCAATGTTGCGTTCTTGTACCTGTTTGTAAAGACTTCTTACCAATTGTGACCCTACGCAATTAATCTGTGACTCAGAATATGAGAGTGATAAGGTCTTTCAAAAGAAAGTCCTGGAGTCTGAGATGCCCCATCACCTTTCACTGGCGGATTAGTCGGTTGCCATAGAAACCTGCGGCCCCAAACCTTGACTCCAACATAGCAGGCAGGGAGAAGGGAGCCTGTGGATGCGGAATTTCAGTGCTGGAGAAACTCAAAAGTGGAGTTAAACGGAGAAAGGTGGTCAGGAACGGAGGGATTTAGGACACCATTTCTGTTACCAACCTTGTTATAATGTCGTTGTTTTCTGGTGGGCTCCTGAGAGAGGATCAAAGGACCGAGTGAAATAGTGCCTAACTACCCCTGCTGTCAGCTAACTGTGGTCCTGATGTCTTCCAGAATTTTTCTGTCTCTTCAAGAATATTCTGTATCGTGCCCATATACGTGCACAGCAACACTTCAAATATCTAATCAGATTGAAAGCCACTCTATGAAATGTGACCTCAAGGGTTTTATTAATGACTGGAGGTAGTCCTTTCATCAATGCCTTACTTTTGACAAGCAAATGAATTACCCACATTGACCCCCACCATCAAAAGAAAAATAAATTTTTACCTCGGCCTTGTGTAGAGAAAGTACTATACAATAACTTCACAACTACAAATGTGTATCTATGTGTAAAGTGCAAGTTTGTTCAGCTCCTTTTAATTTTATATTTTTAAAGACCAATGTTTTGCATTTAATAGCTTAATACTATTTGAGAATTATACTTTTTAAACCTCATTTAAATACTTTATTTTCTGGAAAATGAGCATAGCTTTCTACAACTAAAACATAAATCTTCTTTTAAGTTTTGAAGGCATGTTAACTGGCAATTAAGACCATATAAAAAAGGAATTATATCCAATAGTCTTATCAACGTGATTCAGCCATTTCTAAAACTCTAAAACATATCAAGAGAAAAATGACCAAAACTTAATATGTTTGGGGCTTCCAAGCGGTTCTGCGGCAAAGATTCTGCCTACCAAGCAGGAGATGTGTTCAATCCCTGGGTCAGGAAGATCCTCTGGAGAAGGAAATGGCAACCCACTCCAGTATTATTACCTAGGAAACCCCATAAACAGAGGAGCCTGGCAGCTTACAGTCTCACTTCAGTCACTCAGTTACGTCCGACTCTTTGCCAGGCTTCCCTGTCCATCACCACCTCCCAGAGCTTGCTCAAACTAAAGTCCATTGAGTCAGTGATGTCATCCAACCATCTTGTCCTCTGTCGGCCACTTCTCCTCCTGCCTTCAATTTTGCCCAGCATCAGGGTCTTTTCTAAGGAGTCAGTTCTTTGCATCAGGTGGCCAACGTGTTGGAGTTTCAGCTTCAGCATCAGTCCTTCCAATGAATATCCAGGACTGATTTCCTTTAGGATGCACTGGTTGGAGCTCCTTGCAGTTCAAGGGACTCTTAAGAGTCTTACAATTCAAAAGCATCAATTCTTTGGTGCTCAGCCTTCTTTATGGTCCAGCTGTCACATGACTACTGGAAAAACCATAGCTTTACGAGACGGACCTTTGTCGGCAAAGTAATATCTCTGCTTTTTATTATCTTTTCTAGGTTGGACATAGCTTTTCTTCCAAGGAGTAAGCATCTTTTAATTTCATGGCCGCAGTCACCATCTGCAGTGATTTTGGAGCCCCCAAAATAAAATCTCTCACTGTTTCCATTGTTTCCTCATCTATTTGTCATGAAGTTGATGAGACCAGATGCCATGCTCTTCCTTTTCTGAAGGTTGAGCTTTAAGCCAACTTTTTCACTCTCTTCTTTCATTTTCATCAAGAGGTTCTTCAGTTCCTTTTCACTTTCCGCCATTAAGGGTGGTGTCATCTGCATATATGAGGTTGTTGATATTTCTCCCAGCAGTCTTGATTCCAGCTTGTGCTTCATCCAATCTCTGCTTTTTATTATCTTTTCTAGGTTGGACATAGCTTTTCTTCCAAGGAGTAAGCATCTTTTAATTTCATGGCCGCAGTCACCATCTGCAGTGATTTTGGAGCCCCCAAAATAAAATCTCTCACTGTTTCCATTGTTTCCTCATCTATTTGTCATGAAGTTGATGAGACCAGATGCCATGCTCTTCCTTTTCTGAAGGTTGAGCTTTAAGCCAACTTTTTCACTCTCTTCTTTCATTTTCATCAAGAGGTTCTTCAGTTCCTTTTCACTTTCCGCCATTAAGGGTGGTGTCATCTGCATATATGAGGTTGTTGATATTTCTCCCAGCAGTCTTGATTCCAGCTTGTGCTTCATCCAATCTATCATTCCTTATGATGTACTCTGCATACAAGTTAGATAAGTAGGGTGACAGTATATAGCCTTGATGTACTTCTTTCCCAATTTTGAACCAGTCCATTGTTCCATGTCTGGTTTTAACTGTTTCTTCTTGACCTGTATACAGATTTTTCCAGAGGTAGGTCAGGTGATCTGGTATTCCCATATCTTTAAGAATTATCCACAGTTTGTTGTGATCCACACAGTCAAAGGCTTTGGCATAGTCAATAAAGCAGAAGTAGATGTTTTTCCTAGAATTCTCTTGCTTTTTCTAAGATCCAATGGATGCTGGCAATTTGATCTCTGGTTATAGTATATGGGGTCACAATGAGCCGGACATGAATTGGCAACTAAATAACAAGATATATTTTAACTGTGCTGTACATTTTGCATATAACTTTTTGTTTAAATCCCAAAGTTCCATTTATTGTGTACCAGGTGAGAATTAGATACTTTGCACATTGGTCAGTTAAACCTTAGATATGAAAGTCCTTAATTATTTAATTAATACCTTTTCCAATTGGAGGGACTTGAAGTTGCTTTCAGTGATATATTAAAATTCATCTAAATAGCCAATTAAGTAGGAACTTTTGTTTTCAGTACTGAGAGTTTACTTATAAGCGATCATATATCACAAATACTATCTCAATATTATTTAAGCCTTACAACAAATAATGACTGCAAGGTTTCTTTATTTAATCAATGCTTCATATTATCTCAAAAAGAATTTAACGTGAGTTATGGAATGTGTGAACTTAAGTCTCAGTTTGCCCACCATATCTCAGTTTAGCTTGCTGTCTAGAAATAATTATTAACAACCCCGTTTCAGTCTCAAAAGTGCACCAACTAAGAGGACAAATCAACTGGCTTCCCTACATACAGAACCTCAGAACATATACCAAGATAAAAGAAAAAATAAAAATAAAAATGGTAGTATGAAGGATAATTTGAACAAGTTGTTGCTTTTAGAGAACCAGTAGGATATTTACAAAAATTTTTACACTCCAAAAATAAAACCTTAGCAAATTGTCCAAAGTATAATATGAAGCAGTCACATTCATAAAACACAGAAACAGGGCTAGAAACTAATCAAAATTTTAAGTAAAAGCAGCATCCACTAGAAATTAGAAAGTAGTCTTTAAAAAGTTATTTCTGTATCACAGTGGAAATCAAAATAGCAGTCAGAAAATAATAATAATATGCAGAGTAATAAGCGACCTTTAAAGACAGATGCAGCTCCATATCCTAAGTGTTTTCATTACTAAGCAGAAATAATAAACAAACAATTAAGCAGAGAATCTGCTTACAATATTTTACTAAAACAACTAGATGTCCAAGGAAAACAAGAGGAAATGTATAAGATTAAATGAACTAGAAAAAAAAATCCTTTTTTAAATGAAAACACTCACCAAAGAACATAGCTTAGCCAAGGAAAAGTGAGTAAAAAGAGATAACTTACAGTATTAATAAGAAATTGAAAATCACCCCATTACTGAGATTATTTTATAATAACAGACAACTATGTGCAATTCTGTCCTAAAAAATAAAACAATATGAACCTAACAAAAAGTTTTGTGGGGGAAAAGTAAGTGTTAAGATTTGAATAAAAAGAAAAAGAAACATGAATAAGCCAATAACTATAAAAGAAATTGAAAATATCGGGGCTCTAACTCTAAAACGCAAAATCAGGGTTTTTTTTTTTTTGCATACCTTCAAACTTTTAAATTCTTAGACTTCAAATCATGGTCATGCCCCTATGAACTTGTCTAGAGCATTAAAAAAATGAAAACTCCCTATTTATTTTCCCAAAGCATACACAACCCTGATCTCAGATAACACAAGTTCCCCATACACAAATTCTAAACTAGTAAATGTGAAGATGGTCCAAAATTAGGGATCTAAGTTAAATCATTTATTACATTAGAGAAGAAATTCCATGCAGGAATCTTGAAAAATGCCAAAAAGTTATTTAGTAAAATTCCATACTTTTTAATTTAAAAAAAGAAAAAGTATAAATTACTAACACAAAATATCGATATTCCAAGATAGCTTATAGAATTTCTGAAACCAACCATGGAATTTATGTCTGATGGTAGAATATGAAGTGTATGCCCATGAAAATCAAGAAGATGTCAAACATGTACATACTGAGGATCAGAGAAATGTTTCAAGAGTTAGATGATGGTGACTGTTGAGTGTTGAGGTGTTTAGACAATTTGTTTTTCCTTTAATTATCTCCATTTTCTAAATATGTCACAGTGATCAGATTTCACCCTTACAATGATCTAAAAAGTAATCTTTTATTAATAATGTACAAATAATTTTTAAAAAAGAGAAAATAATACATGGTAAAGAACACACAATGGAAGCTTATGTAAATGTACCTATTATAAAGTTTGATGTTGTCCTATAAGCAGGGCTGATAATCGTTAGGTATGAACTAGTATAGCCAGACAGGTTGTTAAAACGTGTAACACTTCTGTATTAGAGGAGATGCCTGCTTCTCAATCTCCCAAGTGCTCCTGACCAATGCTCAAGGAGCTGGACCATGTTTCTAGACCACCAGCTTTCACTGGCAATTTAGGATTCTTGCCCAGCATAGCAGGAGGCTTAGAAGACAGGATTCCACCCATAAAGCCAGTAACCACTCACCATAGGACCAAGCATCACTGGTTGTAAATATTTTGAACCTCACCCTTATCCATGAAGTTGCCATACACTGGGCTGTGAATTCTGCAACAGTCATGTAATCGTATGGCATACAAAGTTAGGAGTGCCCAGGAAGCATAAATAAAATACAAGCAGTGGCTGGACATAAATGGTATTCCTGATATGACAAAAGAAATCACTGTTGCTCTCTTGGTCCCAATCAAATCTCCTCACTCAGAGAGCTCTAGTCGCATAATTAGCAAGAACTGCACCGGCATGCCTGCCCTGCAGTCACCGGAATTATCAGGGAGCTGCTTTTTCACAGCATCAAAGTCAAGCCATTCATACCACACCCATGTCTTAGTGTTCTGTCTATTTCAGGGGCTGAACACACGAGATTCTAAGAAAATACAGTTTTCTATTTCCAGTCACACGCTGTCATATCATATCTATAGTGCCTTTACTCAAGCACTTTATAGCCATCATCTCTGGATTCTCCAGACATATGACAGCTACTGCTCAGCTGCTAAGTTCCATTCAGCTCTTTGTGACTGCATGGACGGTAGCTCACCAGGCTTTTCTGTCCATGGGATTTTCCAGGTAAGAATGCTGGAGTGAGTTGCCATTTTCTCCTCCAGGGGATAGTCCTCACCCAGGGATCAAACGTGTGTCTCCTATGTCTCCCGCATTGGCAGATGGATTCTTTACTGCTGTTAATGGCTTGCAAGGTGGTTCAAGGGTGACATCCTTAAGTCATTCTCTTAAAAACGTAAGGACAAAAAATATGTCCTGGTGACTAAGAGTGCAGACGGTAGCATGAAGCAGAGTTGGCTGTTAATCTAGGAACTTTTTTATGCCACCAGGGAAGCCCCAAACAGGTGTTATTGGTAACTATTTTATCCTTTTACAGAACTTAGGCCAGAGGCATTAGGTAGCTTGTTCAAGATCAGAAACAACATTCAAAATGAGTTCTGACTGCCAAACGTTTAATTCTTTAATATTTCAAACCCCAGTTTTCTGGATCACTCTGCCACCCGATTGCACCTTCTCAGACCCCAGCTGTTGCCACCACACTCCTGCTCCCTTCTCACGGGTGATATGGGGATGCGCCTAGCTTAAAACAAGTCCCAGGTGTCAGTGAAGATTTAAGACAGGAAGGGTGGTGCAGGGAGCCGTGGGCTCTCATCTCTGTTATGAATCAGAGTTTCTGCACCAGCCTGTTTCCCCTCCACTCTCTTCACCAAGCAGACCGTGTAACAACCTGCCCTGTCAGTGGAGATGTGGCAAGGAAACGGTGACACAGCTGTGAGGGCAGAGGCCCCACGTCCTGCCATCCTGAGCGGGTCAGCATCTTCGGGAAGGAGGCCATCTGCCCATCTGACCTCGGCCATGCCGGCCGCGCGCCCGGCGCAGGGAACAGAACGTCGCCGTCTGTACTCCCTCCATCGACCACGTTTTCCTTTACCTTGACGTCAGCTCCCAGATTGCTTGCTGCGATGGGCTGCACCTTTTGTATTTTCTTTCCAGTCACAATATTGCTTCAGTCATAACCTCGGCACTTTGAGGAATAACTGTCTCTGACAAGGGGGTGAGTCACTGACAGAGAGTTGATAAGCATTACATACAGATGACAGAAGTCAGGACATATCGGATTACTGCTGTGAATATAATAAAAGAGAGACTAAACACTTTGGCAGCTCAAAGACAAGCCATTTCATAACTCTCTAGTGGGGCTATTATCTTCCATTTACTGCCACTGATAACCAGGTTGTGACTGTCTCTCCGAGATCTAGTTTCAATTCACTTAACACATTGCTGACCAGACAAGGTAGAGGAGGCAGAGATGATAATCGGGATTTTTTTTTCTTTTTCTTGGCTTTTATTTTTAAAGTTTATCTTCTGCATCCCCCTTCCAGCCTGATAAGGTCCTATGTGAGGGGGCTTTAAGCCTTCTTGGAGAAGGCTGAGTGCAGCCACATTCCCTTTAATCTACACATCTGTTTCCTTTGAAGCCATCCTACCCAGCAGGGAAAGTGACAATCCACTTTCCCCACTCCTCTGATACACCTGGGTCTAAAAGCCTGGTACAATAAACATCCAAGCTATTTTTACCTTTCAACGCTCCGAAGAGATAAGATTATCATTTTTTTTTTCTTAGCTAGCCTGAGCCACCTGAAGAGACAGATCAAGCATTGTCAGCAGAGACAGCCGTGCAGCAATGAGGATGGTACACGCAACTTCAGAATCGAATGCAAATTGTGTTTATAAGATGCCAGAGAGATTTTGTTTCTAAATGCGTGCGTGAGTACTAAGTTGCTTCAGTCATGTCTGACTCGTTGCGGTCCCATGGACTACAGCCTGCCAGGCTCCTCCAGGCAAGAATACTGGAGTAGGTTGCTGTGCCCTTCTCCAAGGATCTTCCCCACCCAGGAATTGAACCCACGTCTCCTGCATCTCCTGCCTTGGCACATAGGTTCTTTACCACTAGTGCCACCTGGGAAGCACTCTAAATATGCGGGTGCTGTCGCTTCAGTCGTATCTGACTCTTTGTGACCCCATGCACTGTAGCCCACCAGGCTCCTCTGTCCTTGGAATTCTCCAGGCAAGAATACTGGAGTGGGTTGTCATGCTTTCCTCCAGGGGATCTTCCTTACCCAGGGATCAAACCTGAGTCTTTTATGTCTCCTGCATTGGGAGGCAGGTTCTTTACCACTAATGCCTCCAGGGAATTATATGCACTGTCCTTTAATAAACCATTATAGAAAAGAATGT
This sequence comes from Madoqua kirkii, assembly GCA_006408675.1. NCBI lineage: Eukaryota > Metazoa > Chordata > Mammalia > Artiodactyla > Bovidae > Madoqua > Madoqua kirkii. Next base: position 23,428 of record SJYC01068114.1, on the reverse strand, counting down.
GAAAAAGAATATATATGTGTGTATAACTGAATCACTCTGCTGTACACTAGAAATGCACAAACATTTAAAAAATAATTCATACGGCCTATATGTGCAAGAACTGAAACCAAAACAGAGTTGGCACATGGCCTCCAGGACAGAACAGGGTTAAGCTGCATCTTGGAGGCTTCAGCTCAACCTTGGTCCCACTCTAACAAGTCTGTTTCTGAAACCCAAAAATGGGTGATGCTGATTTTGATGATAAACTTTTTGCTCCAATTTTGATGGTTCAGAGGCTACAGAAAGTGCTCCCAGCCTGAGAGGTGAGCTTTTCTCAATAAGTACACTTACAGGCAAGATAAATGAGACCAAGACTGACAACAACCAGATCCAGTTGGCACGCGGTGGGAGATGTTCTGTTTTGCAACCACACAGCATCCTCTCTAAACTTGCTCACATGTCTCCTTGACTCCTGAATCAATGGGAAGTGGCCCTGCATAGTCAGCATGGGGTTTTTACCAACCAGCACTTGGAGCTTCAGTACAGGTCGCAGAATTCTGAAAAGAGAAATATATGTGAATGATTTGTTTCTTTCCTTTTGGCTTTCTGTGTTGACCGTCGCATTCAGATGAGTCTTATGAACAAGATGTATGGCATGAACTTCCATATCCTATGCTTTCAGATTTCAAATCCCAGGGCTGGGCTGCAGTTAGCTCAGAATTGTTCATCTCTTTGGTGGAGAGGTTTCAATCTGCAGCACTGCCTGGGAGTTCAGCTGCTTCAGACCATGAGAAACATGGAGGTTAAGGATGAGAAACACCATGGTGGGGATACTCACCGAGTGCCAATCACCAAACACATCAACCTCAAAGCAGGCCACAGAGATAAGAATGATCAACCTCGTTTTAAGGAAGAAGTAACTCAGATTCAGCATTTCCTCAGGTCCCTCAGCAAGTAAGTGGCAGATTCAGGTTTTAGCTCATGCATCTGACCAAGGTTCCCAAGCACTCCTCTCAGCTCATCCTCTCTATAGGAACTGGAGTCAAAAAGCTTGTTCTCTCCCTCTATCTTCCAGAAAAAGATCCAGGAAACTAAAGAGAGAAATTCAGCCAGGGCAGCAGGATATAGTACTAGGAAAAGTGTCAGATCAGAAAAAGAAGCTAATAGACTATCATCGTCACATCCTCAGACAATAGGCTAACATTTATGCAAGCAATCCAAAAGCAGTAATTAGAGACATTTGGCCACGGACAGCAAGTTCTTGACCTTGGACCCAGGAGGGAGTTTCATTTCTCTGGAGGAGAGAAACCGCTATTTGAATGTAGAGCTGCAGTCTTATATTAACATAAACAAAGTTCCAGAAAAGCCCTCTGGACCAAAACTCAGTATTTGGGATACATGAGTGGGATCTTTCTCTTTTGAAACCAAGGTTCATGGTGGGTGAAAGTGAGGCAGATGAAAAAGATATGAGTAAGATTGCTAATAAATGGGAAAACAGTGTCAGACTTTATTTTTGGGGCTCCAAAATCACTGCAGATGGTGACTGCAGCCTTGAAATTAAAAGATGCTTACTCCTTGGAAGTAAAGTTATGACCAACCTAGATAGCATATTCAAAAGCAGAGATATAACTTTGTCAACAAAGGTCCATCTAGTCAAGGCTATGGTTTTTCCAATGGTCATGTGTGGATGTGAGAGTTGGACTGTGAAGAAGGCTGAGCACTGAAGAATTGATGCTTTTGAACTGTGGTGTTGGAGAAGACTCTTGAGAGTCCTTTGGACTGCAAGGAGATCCAACCAGTCCATTCTGAAGATCAGCCCTGAGATTTCTTTGGAAAGAATGGTGCTAAAGCTGAAACTCCAGTACTTTGGCCACCTCATGTGAAGAGTTGACTCATTGGAAAAGACTTTGATGCTGGGAGGGATTGGGGGCAGCAGGAGAAGGGGACAACAGAGGATGAGATGGCTGGATGGCTGGATGGACAAGAGTTTGAGTGAAGTCCAGGAGATGGTGATGGACAGGGAGGCTTGGCATGCTGTGATTCATGAGGTCACGAAGTTGGACACGACCGAGCAGGTGAACTGAACTGAACTGAAGATTGCTAAGAAATGGATGTATTGCTGAACCAACTATACAATTGACTTTGTGTTTCAGCTGTCCCTCCTATAGGCCACCAGCCCCAGCTTTGGGATTGTACCTGAAGGTCAAGGCACCTTGAAAGTTAAAAGAACTTTATAGAGACATAGAGTCAGTAAGGCTGATAGAATCTGTCTCTAGAGATCTTCTCCCATACATGCTCCTTATGCATTCTACTCCTCCGAGATAATCAATAGGCAAACTCATATTCAAAGTATTATGAATTTCCTGCTAAGTGCCACCTATGAAAGCTATTTCCGTTACCTTTAGAAATGATGGCCTTATCTTTGAAATCATTTACCCAAAGAATTTTAAAATGGCCAGGAGTGCAGAGTGTGGTCCAAGGCCATGACCTCGACCCGGGGGCTGTCTTACTCCAGTCATGCCTCCACCACCTACTGCCCAAGGACTTGGTGGAGCAATGTACATTTCTCCTTATGAGTTTCCTCTCATACACGATTGGGATAATGATAGTGTTTTTATGAAGTCAATGAGCTTCTAATGTCATTTAAAATCAGCTCATAGTAAACTCAGTAAATATAGGCTATTCTGATTATTGTTATCATTATTACATTAGTTTGAACTCTTAAGCATGAAATTTCTGCAGCTTCTCCCATAGATTTTTGAGATGAATACTTGGTGCAGAGTCAAAAAACATGGAGTGAAACTATAGAAACTGAAGCTCAAGATTTCCCATCTATTTGCAAATGTACTTTTAAGCCATACAAGAAGCAAGTGTCCTATAAAATGGTCTGTGCTTTATGGATTAGCTCTTTAGTCACGGCTTTCCTGCAAACACTGGAGCAAGTTGTTATCAGCTGATATACTCCTCTCAGTTACAGTGAGTAAAGTCACCCAATAAAATTGTTTAATTTTTGATCATTAGGAAAACATTCTTTTTAGATGACTCCAGAAAGGCACAATTTGTGGAACTAGTTTCTGAACCATAAAACTGTTGAGCCAGCATTTTACAAAATAAAATAATTTTATGGTCATACAAAGAGCCAGCTCTGCCCTCAAAATATATTCCTTTATGTGAGTTAAATGTTAGAAACGGGTTTAGTTTGAAATAAATATATTACAAAGCTTCAGAGGATTATTTTTAGAAATGCTTACTTACTAACTTTGGGATTAAGCTCTATCAATCAAACATAGACAGTTTGGGGTGGAAATAGTTAATAGGATGGTCATTATACCCATAATTGTGAAAGATTTCTGCACTCTGAAAACCATTTTCTTAATTATTTTAGGTTAACACTTGTGTCCATGGCAGGGGGAGGGAAGGGGCATGTGTAATCTGAAACCTCAGATATGGTGCCTGGTCTGAATTGAGATAACATTAAAGATTTTATTGCTGATACATTATAAATTATTTCTATTACTGTGGTCCTGCGGGTATTGCATTGTCAGTGCACTCTGCCTATTACCTCACTTAATGTTATTAACACACTTTGGGGTATAAAATTACAGTTTTATCATGGAAACCTTAAACACTTACATCCAAAGTATTGAAGCAAGTTATTATCTTTACTGACCAGACCCGTTTTATTGTCATTTTATCACTCATAAAATCTGAGATTCAATTTGATTTAACCATTAAGTAAAGCTTGGTCTCCATGAGTTTAAGTCCAGCTGTAATATTAATAATTAATATATAAGATGACTTCATTTTATTAAAGGTGAGGTAAGTTAGAAAACCTCTTTTAATGTCCTTCTGTGATCAAGAAATTTAACCTGACCTGTCTGCACTTCTGTTTTACCAACATCAACAAAAATTTAAGAGGATCTTCTTAGAGGGTGCTGAGCACCATCTCTACCCTGCTTCTGGCCTTTGTTAAATGCCGGGGACACATTAATCAGCCACAAAATGGTATCACTCATCACAGTGTCAAGAGGCAATGTCCAATTTAAAAACAAGAAAGCACTAAGAATCCATCATGTTAAAGAAACATGGGCTACTCTTAAAAAAACTTAAAGCAGAAACTGAAGCACATCATTTCAATAGCTCCTAAAATAACAGAAGGAGGATGGGCTTCCCAAATCAATCCATCACTCAGAAAATAGAACACTACAGATAAAAGCACAGATCATGTAAAAGTTTTTCTTACAAGGAACCCTTCTGGTCTTGCCTCTAAGCTTCCAGGTTAGAAAGAAATTGTTATGCAGATTTCACGGAAGAAAAAAAAAAAAGCAATTCTTATCTTGTTACATGAAATGCCATCTTGATATTTTTCAAAGGAACATTTGAAGAGATATTGGAAATGCGCTACAGTCCATGGTGAGAAACAGCACAAGAGAAAATTGTTAAGTCTAGAGCCTCCCTGTTCCCTAAGATTAAGAAAGAGGGGAGGAGGGCTCCCCTCCTGGGAATTATCACACTGCAACTTTGTAGCTCTGAAGAGGGAGGACAGAGCAGAGATTCTGGTTGGCCAAATGCCTCCTCTTCTGACCTTTAGTTTCAGCACCTCTAAAGAAGAAATAAAACTTTCCTCCTCAAGCTGCCAAGGACTTTCATTATGAAAGTGTCTGGCATATAGATGTTGCTCAGTAAGCAATCTCTCAGTCATTTTCTCTATTGCTGTATTATCATATCAACATGAAGTATGGCCCTAGAAGACAGCACACCATTATACTGCGACACCTAGAACCACAAATAGATGCAAAGATAACCATGGGGTGAGGAGGTCCCTAAGGCACAGTTTAGTGCACTGAACACAATGGAGCGTAGTTTCCTGAGCATTGGAAAAGCATCACACACTAATAGCTGCACTTTTTAAAAACAGAAAACTTCTTCCACTGGAGAAATTCTCAAGTTACATAAGGTCAAGACTTTTTGTCAACACAGAATCTCGAGGAAATGCTTGACACTTATCTAAGAGTCAGCCTTGAACAAGATGGATTATCTAGTAAAGAAATAAATCAGAGAATCCCCTGAAATCGAAAGAACGTACCCATTCCAGTACTCTTGCTTGGAGAATCCCATGGATGGAGAAGCCTGGTAGGCTGCAGTCCACGGGGTCACTAGGAGTTGAACACGACTGAGGGACTTCACTTTCACTTTTCACTTTCATGCATTGGAGAAGGAAATGACAACCCACTCCCATGTTCTTGCCTGGAGAATCCCAGGGACAGGGGAGCCTGGTGGGCTGCTGTCTATGGGGTCACACAGAGTCGGACACGACTGAAGCGACTGGGAGTCATATCAAAGCAGTTTTACATAGGAATAACAGCTGGAGGAATTGTTGCGCTTCACTGAGCATGGACAGGTAAAGCCAGACAGGGCTTCAGAGACTGTCAAATTCAACTCCTATCTTTGTATTAATAGGAAAGAATATGGGAGCTTAGCAAGAGTTAGAAATTTGCCCAAAGTTACATAGCTATTTAGTGGAAAGACCAAACCCAACAGCCATGCTTCCTGACCCCCTGTGTAGCATCTTCCCATGCACTGTGATGGTCCCTGACCGGGCGGAGGCTGTCTGTCCCACAGCAAGCTGTGAATCAATAGGGATTGTCTCCAGAGCTTCAGCCTTCTGGCTGTATGCGCTTTCCAGTACCACTGACTGAGCTTCTGCTAGATGGCGGGTTATATGGTGTGTGCCCTGGTGAAGCACCACCAAACCAGCTAAAACATGAGTGAAGACAGTCTTGTAGTATCTGTTGTGTGTGAGAGGACAGATAGATGGAAGATAGCTATGGACATATAGATCACCTCCTCTTGTTTTCCTCTGGAAATGAGCGAGACCCCTCCTTGGACAACTCTGTCTTTTTCTTCATTGTGGGGAATAGCCTCTCACTGCTGCTTCAAGTGCTTCCTCTCTCCATCCAGTAGTTTTTATCTGCTCCTTTTGAACTCCATGTTAAAGAAGTGACAGTGTCCAAAGATTTCTTACATTTTCTTCTTTATGTATCTTACATCACTCTATTCTTTTGCACTGTGTTCTAATAGAAATGTTTCAGAATGAACTTTGAATTCAATTCATTTCTCAATTGTGCCCTTTTGCCATTTACTTATTTACTTAAAATTTTAAGTATTTTAAAATTTCTAGACTTTTGGATGGTTGTACATTATGGATGTATCATTTTCCATGACTCTCTAAGAATATTAAATTAACACAAAATAATGTATATAATATGTGCTTATATAAATACAATTAATGTAATACAACTTATAATTAATGTTTGTAGTATTTAAAATTATAATAACTAATTATATTAAAGTCATCTTTATGTAATTAGCTCTATTTCTCATAGTTTTGTCCCTTTCTCTCTGTTCCTTGATAACGTCTCTAGAGACGATTCTCTCCTTCTACAAGTCTACAAAATGAGAATTATAATAAAGAAGACCAACTACCTCCCCTATCCCCTCACCTTGTTCCATCCCTCCTCTAACCCTAAGTAATATATAATTTTTCGGTTTTGGTTTTAACCTAACCATATATACATATAGTATACATACATGTAAATATAGTATATTTATATTCATCTTCCTTAGTTACTATGATATCTAAGTGCTGTAAACACTTTCCACCAATTTGCTTTTTTTCCTTAACCATACATGCTGAGAATCAACCACAAAGTATATGAAGCTAATTTCTCCTTTCTTGTTTCTGTGACTACACAGTATTTTAATGTATGGATATACTTTAGGCTGTTTAATAAACCCCCTAAATTTTTTTTTCTTTCTGGAAACTAATTATACTTGTACTGACACCAGCTACGTGACTTTTCTCAGTAGCCATATGGATACGGATAAAATGGCTTGACCCAACACTGATTAGACTTACTAAGGGTACTTTCAATAAAATTAACCTTATTCCCCCTTCGTCCCCTGCCAAGCTTATAGAGTTCATAATGGTCAGAAACTACTACTACATATAAAATATTCACAAATTTGGAACCCAAGCTTTTCCTCTCCTCCCTCATTGGAGTCTGATGAACACTAATTTCCCTATCTAGCATGATTAGTTTCTAAATCTTCAGTTCAGTTCAGTTCAGTTCAGTTCAGTTACTCAGTCGTGCCTGACTCTTTGCAACCCCATGAATCGCAGCACGCCAGGCCTCCCTGTCCATCACCGACTTCTGGAGCTTACCCAAACTCATCTCCATCGAGTCAGTGATGCCATCCAGCCATCTCATCCTCTGTAGTCCCTTTCTCCTCCTTCCCCCAATCCCTCTTAGCATCAGAGTCTTTTCCAATGAGTCAACTCCTCACACGAGGTGGCCAAAGGACTGGAGTTTCAGCTTTAGCATCAGTCCTTCCAAAGAACACTCAGGAGTGATCTCCTTTAGAATGGACTGGTTAGATCTCCTTGCAGTCCATGGGACTCTCAAGAGTCTTCTCCAACACCACAGTTCAAAAGCATCAATTCTTCGGTGCTCAGCTTTCTTCACAGTCCAACTTTCACATCCATACATGACCACAGGAAATACTATAGGCTACTAATTCCCTTCTCACTTACCTAATGTTCAATTTCCACAAGTTTCAGTGTACACTAGTATAAATACAATGACTATTTGCATGAAGTTCAGTATTCTACAGATCCCAGAGTCATGGAATTAAACCCAGAACTCCACCTTTTATTTAAACTTCAGTGGTGCCAGGGAGGCCAAGGCAGTTTAATTTGGGTTAACCTGGAGTTGTTTCATTTGTAACAAAACTGACCTGTAACACATTTATTCAATTCTCTTTAACATAGTGAAAGCGAAAGTCACTCAGTTGTGTCCAACTCTTTGTGACCCCAGGGACTATACAGTCCATGGAATTCTCCAGGCCAGAATACTGAAGCAGGTAGCCTTTCCCTTCTCCAGGGGATCTTCCCAATCCATGGATCAAAGTCAGGTCTCCTTGGGCATTGCAGGTGGATTCTTTACCAGCTGAGCCATAAGGGAAGCCCAAGAATCCTGGAGTGGGTTGCCTATCCCCTCTCCAGGGGATCTTCCCAACCCAGGAACCCTTTACTTTTCACCTTTCAGAAGCAGTGGTTACATAAATGGAACATTGAATTAAGTCTAAAAAGGTGGGCCTTAGTCAATTTTCATTATTTTTCTATATATGATCATGATAAAGGATCAGGACATTCTTCATATTTCCAAGGAAAATTTGGTTTAAAAATCTTGTTCTTGCCAAACTCCATGAAACTGCAGAGCATTGCATCACTCAATAAAGCTATAGGTTTCATTGCATACACCAACAAATCTAGTGGCTAGTTTCTGTACTCCCCTTTTGTAGAATTTATTTCGTACCTATTGTACCAAATAGCACTTTAAACACAGACATGCCAATTTCCAAACAAAAGCAAAGTCATTTCTCTTATTTGAAGAAGATATACCATCACCAACAAAAAAGTCTTCAAACATTATTGCACTTTAGCTTTTCTAATTTGACAATGCATTCAATGAGTCTGCAAATTAGTTTTTATGAACAAATTAAAAAAAAACACTTTTAAGTAGACAGGAATATCCTAAATTACTTATTATGTAAGAATTTTACAAACATTACCTACACAGTATTAGTGGTAATGTTGGAGCTGGAGCATCCTGTACCTTCTCCAAGCTGCAAAGCAATAACGAACAATAGAGTGATGAAACTCGTGGCCCTTTTCAAAACTGTGGCTCTTTCTGCCTGTGCTTGTGGACTGGCTTGGTAATCCACTGGCTGTCAAGATTTCTTCTCATAGCTTCATGGAAGGGATCAATGAGAATTACCTCAAAGAACTGGCATGGTAGAATCTTTACCAATGCAGTAAGAATGCAGGAAATGCAGGGCCCCACAGTCACCCAGCTTGCTCCTCCACAACAGACTGAAGTCTTCCGCCCAAACTTGAGTGGGCCATCATGATGGTGGACAGGTTCCACAGGGGGCTCCTTTAGGAACTGGGCATTTGCAGCTATCGCAGGCATCATGCATGAATCCAAAATAAGCCGTAACCTTTCTTAGCCTTGTGTGCCAGCCTGCGTTCCTTGTCACCAGGGTGGTGCTGGGGGCCCTGTGCAAGTGAAGAGCTCAGGGGATCCTGACAGACACGTGTGGGTAGAGAACCCAGCCCCGCACCACAAGCATAAAGTGCACTGCTTCAGGGCGCTTCTTCTTCCATAGCTCTTGGGTGGACTCTTAAGTGCCCAGCCTGACTCATCTGCTGGGAGCCAGCATGAGGAACTCCGCCTATGGCAAAGGTCATGAGGAAGGAAGCTCGGCATTACGGAAAGGTGGGATTGAGCCTCAGGAGACCCCCCTCCCCCCGAAACGTTTTTCTCCACTAATTTTTCTACTACGCTATTCTTTTCTAGTCTCTCTTTATATTTCTAATTAAATAGCTTTTTCCTAGGACGCTGATTCTGTTTCCCCTTCAAATTACCCTAGATCCACTGGGGCTGGGCCCTGGCACTCACCTGATGACTGTGGCCAGACAGAAGGAATCCCCTAGAATTTAAATCCTGTCTGTGACCTTGAGTGAGTGACTTAACCTTTATGAATCCCATTCTTAGACCCATGCCTGGTTGATAGTAGTTACTGTATAATCTTTAGTAGTAGGAGAAGAAACTCTGGCTAGAAAACTTTATCAGACCTAAAAAGGAAGGAAATGTAAATTTACTAAAAAGCTTAGAACAATCACTGGAATATAATGAGCACTCAATAAATAACTTTCTACATTATCATTGTTACTTATTTTTAATCTATCATCCTTAACCATTAGCAAAAGAGTATAATGAGTGAATCAACATGGTTTGTATGTTGATGTGATTATTCTTTTTAATTACTGGGAAGTTTCATAAGTAATTTTATAAGAAATCACTCAGCTGGGCACAAACACTTACTTGGTTGGAAAAGTCTACCTCATTATTAGCTATGAGATTTTAGAGGCTCTTACTCTTCAGAAGGATAATTTTATCCCTAGATGAGAGCTGACAGGGAGTTTTAAAATAATAGGTAAATCCCCCAAATCACACACACACACACAAACCTAGATATTATGTGTTTCTTGATGGAAAATACATGGTACTACCTATGAAATATTTTTTGCTGAGTAATTGAATCAGAATCTAATCATACTCTGATCCAAAAACCTATGGACAGGAACTACAGACATGAGAAAAAAAAAAAAAAAGATGAAATTAACAAAGTTCAGAATGTGGAAAATCTTACAGGAAAAAAATACCAGGTTCATCAAAAATAAATTGCAAGGCAAAGATACATGGACAAAAACCTCTAAAGTAGATCATATACTTTCTCATTTCTTCTTCCACCCAGCCACTAGCAACCACAATTCTGCTCTGCTTCTATATATTTGACTATGTTCTGTGCCTCATATAAGTGGAACCACACAGGTTTTGTTCTTCCATGACTGGTGGTGTCACTTAGCCGAATGTCCTCAAGGTCCATCCATGCTGGTTGCATAATTATGCAAGATGGGTAAGTTCCAGAATATCTGCTGCATAACATGTGCCTATGGTTAATAATGTTGTATTATATACTTACAAATTGTTAACAGGGTAGATTTCATGTTAAGTATACTTACCACAGTTTTAAGAAAAGAAGAGAGAACATCCATAGATCTAGGTCTTTGGGAAGAATACTGCTTGAACCAGCCAATCTAAAAATTATGATATAGTTAAGGACATGTGGACACTGAAAGATGTTGATTACAGTAGAGATTATTGGTTCCCCAAAGTTTTATAATAGTATTGTTTTATTTTTTTCAAGTCTTAGCTTATAAAAAATGTATACGAAAACTACTTGATGATACATTGAGTCAGTTGTTTCAAATTTCCAGTGTTCTCTGAGAAAGGCAACCAGAATGGTCAGAAGAGAGAATCATTTAATTAGCCAATTATGAATATTCTCCTGAATCTGATATAGCAGCAGAAATGTGCATTACTTTGCTGACAAAGGTCCATATAATCAAAGCTAGTTTTTTTTTTTAATCCAACTTAATTAAATGGATTAACTTCTTTGTAGCCAAAGATGTAAAAGCTCTATGCAGTCAGTAAAAACAAGACCTGGAGCTGAATGTGGCTCAGATCATGAGTTTCTTGTTGCAAAATTTAGGATGATCTTGAAGAAAGTAGCAAAAACCACTAGGTCATTCATCTACAAACCAAAGTCAAATCTCTTATGAGGCGATAAATAGATTAAAGGTGTTAGATTTTGAAGACAGAGTTCTTGAAGAACTATGGACACAGGTTCAAAGCATTGTATAAGAGGCAGTGATCAAAACTATCTTTAAGTAAAAGAAATGCAAGAAGGCAAAGTGGTTGTCTGAGGAGGCTTTACAAATAGCTGAGGAAAGAAGAAAAATGAAAGGCAAGAGAGAAAGAGAAAGATATACTCAGCTGAATGCAAAGAGCCAGAGAAGAGCAAGGAGAAAAATAAGATGGCCTTCTTAAATGAACAATGCAAAGAAGTAGAGGAAAACAATAGAATGAGAAAGACTAGAGATCCCTTCAATAAAATTGGAGATACCAAGAGGATATTTCATGCAAGGATAAGTACAATAAAGGACAGAAACAGTAAGGACCTAATAGAAGCAGAAAAGATTAGGAAGTGATGTCAAGAATACAGAGAAGAACTGTACAAGAAAGGTCTTAATGACCCAGGAAACCACATGGTCATTCACCTAGAACCTAGACATCCTGGAGTGTGAAGTCAAGTAGGCCTTAGGAAGTGTTGCTATGAACAAAGCTAGTGGAGGTGACAGAATTCCACCAAAGCTATTTAAAATCCTAAAATGTGATGTTATTAAAGTGTCGCACTTAATAGATCAGCAAATTTGCAAAACTCAACAGTGGCCACATGGCTGGAAAAGTCATTTTTCATTCCAATCCCAAAGAAGAGAAATGCTAAAGAATGTTCAAACTACCTTACAATTGCATTCATTTCACATGCTAGTAAGATTATGCTCAAAATTCCTCAATCTAGGCTTCAGCAGTACATGAACTGAGAAATTCCAGATGTACAATCTGGGTTTCAAAGAGGCAGAGGAACATGAGATCAAATTGCCAAGGTTCACTGGATCATGGAGAAGACAAGGGAGTTTCAGAAAAAAAAAAAATCTACCTCTGCTTCATTAACTAAGCTAAAGCTTTTGACTGTCTGGATCACAACAAACTGTACAAAATTCTTAATGAGATGAGAATACCAGATCACCTTACCTGTCTCCTTAGAAATGTGCATATAGGTCAAGAAACAGCATTTAGGACCAGATATGGAATAGTATGACTGTCTGGATCACAACAAACTGTACAAAATTCTTAATGAGATGAGAATACCAGATCACCTTACCTGTCTCCTTAGAAATGTGCATATAGGTCAAGAAGCAGCATTTAGGACCAGATATGGAATAGTTGACTGGTTCAAAACTGAGAAAGGAGTATGACAAGACTATATTTTCACTCTGCTTATTTAACTTATATGCAGAATTCATCACATGAAATCCCAGGCTGGATGACTCTACTGGAATCAGGATTTCTGGGACAAATATCAACAACTTCAGATGTACAGATGTACATCTGTATCACTCTAATGCCAGAAAGTAGAAGAGGAAATAAAGAGCTTCTTGATGAGGGTGAAAGAGGAAAGTTAAAAAGCTGGCTTAAAACTAAGATCATGGCATCTTGTCCCATCACTTCATGGCAAATAGAAGGGAGAAAAGTGGAAGCAGTGAGAAATTTTTTTTCCCTGGGCTCCAAAATCACTGCAAATGGTGACTGCAGCCATTAAATTAAAAGATGTTTACTCCTTAGATGGAAAGCTCTGATAAACCTAGACAGTGTATTAAAAAGCAAAGTCATCCCTTTGCTGACAAAGGTCTGTATAAGTCAAAGCTGTGGTTTATCCTGTAGTCATGTACAGATGTGAGAACTGGAGCATAAAAAAGGCTGAGCATCGAAGAATTGATGCTTTTGAATTATGGTGCTCGAAGAAGACTCTTCAGATTCCCTTGGACAGTAAGGAGATCAAACCAGTCAGTCCTAAAGGCAATCAATCATGAATATTCATTGGAAAGATTGAAGCTGAAGCTGAAGCTCCAATACTTTGGCCATTTGATGTGAAGAGCAGACTAATTGGAAAAGACCCTAATGCTGGGAGAGACTGAAGGCATGAGGAGAAGAGGATGACAGGATGAGAATGGCATCACCAACTCAATGGACGTGAGTTGAAGCAAACTCCGGAAAAAGTGAAGGACGGAGAAGCCTGGCATATTGCCATCTATGGGGTCGCAGCAGAGTTGGACCTGATTAGCTACTGAAAAACAACAATAACCCATTGTATATACACCACCCTTATGGCAGAAAGTGAAGACCAGCTAAAAAGCCTCTTGATGAAAGTGAAAGAGGAGAGTGAAAAAGTTGACTTAAAGCTCAGCATTCAAAAAACAAAGATCATGGCATCCAACACCACCCTTATGGCAGAAAGTGAAGACCAGCTAAAAAGCCTCTTGATGAAAGTGAAAGAGGAGAGTGAAAAAGTTGACTTAAAGCTCAGCATTCAAAAAACAAAGATCATGGCATCCGGTCCCATCACCTCATGGGAAATAGATGGAGAAACAGTGGAAGCAGTGTCAGACTTTATTTTGGGGGGCTCCAAAATCACTGCAGATGGTGACTGCAACCATGAAATTAAAAGACGCTTACTCCTTGGAAGAAAAGTTATGACCAACCTAGATAATATATTCAAAAGCAGAGACATTACTTCTCTGACTGAGGTCCGTCTAGTCAAGGCTATGGTTTTCCCCGTGGTCATGTATGAATGTGAGAGTTGGACTGTGAAGAAGGCTGAGTGCTGAAGAATTAATGCTTTTGAACTGTGGTGTTGGAGAAGACTCTTGAGAGTCCCTTGGACTGCAAGGAGATCAAACCAGTCTATTTTGAAGGAGATCAGCCCTGGGATTTCTTTGGAAGGAATAATGCTAAAGCTGAAACTCCGGTACTTTGGCCACCTCATGCAAAGAGTTGACTCATTGAAAAAGACTCTGATGCTGGGAGGGATTGATGGCAGGAGGAGAAGGGGACAACCGAGGATGAGATGGCTGGATGGCATCATGGACTTGATGGACATGAGTCTGAGTGAACTCCGGGAATTGGTGATGGACAGGGAGGCCTGGCGTGCTGCAATTCATGGCGTCACAAAGAGTCGGACATGACTAAGTGACTGAACTAACTAACTAAACAACATCTATATTCTAATGGAAGCAAGCAGCCCAAATAATAAACAAACACTAATATTCCAACTTAACCCTTGTCTGGCTATGTAAACTTAAACGAATCACTGATCTTGGGGTCCCAGTTTCTCATTTTTAATAAGAAGGATGTGAACTTCTGCTTCTTGAACACAATGGAATTTGTATTAGATGACTTTTCTCACTCATGACAGACATTGCTAATCAATGACCTCAGTCTCCCAGCTGACTTTGAAAGCAATCTAACAACCTATAAGTTAGCACTACAGAAAGTCATCACTTATTGTGAGATGAAGCTTTGTCCTGAGATGAAGGAGTAACCACCATCTGGAACATTGCTAGATGCCACACAGATTAAAAGGGGTAAACAGTAACTAACAGGATTTTAAATCTTCTGCACATATCGTGCTTTGGCTCGCCTTTCATTGTTCATAGGAGGTTTTTTAGGACCACCCCTAACTTCTCACTATGCAACTGGAAGGAAAGAAGACAGAAAATATAAGATATGACGTTATATTTATGGTGGTTCTGACAGTAAAGCGTCTGCCTGCAGTGCAGGAGACCCGAGTTCGATTCCTGGGTCGGGAAGATCCCCTGGAGAAGGAAATGGCAATCCATTCCAGCACTCTTGCCTGGAAAAACCCCATGGATGGAGGAGCCTGGAAGGCTGCAATCCATGGGGTCGCTGAGGATTGGACACGACTGAGCGACTTCCCTTTATATTCTACAGACAATGTTTACAAAGATTCTTTCTTCTGCTTTCCTAGTTCCACAAAGTAAGGAAACAATAGGATCATTCCCACTTTACAGAAGGGAAAACTTGAAACTAAGAGATCTAGCTCATTGTCACAGATTAAGAGGTGGTGGACCTGGGACCCAGCTAAATTCAGCTAATTTCAAGTTGCAGTTCATTCTCTTTCTCTTCTCTTCATATTCACTCTAGTACTTTGCAGCAGAATAGGGTAGATTTAAATTCAAAAGTGAATCTATACATTAAAGTGTAATAATAGAGGGATTTTATCTGTAACATTTGTTTTCCTATAGTTATAGTTCTAACACCATTTACCAATAGTTACGTAGTTATGTGCATGCATGGGTAAGTGCATGCTAAGTTGTTTCAGACGGCCCGACTCTTTGCAACCCCATGGACTGTAGCCCACCAGGCTCCTCTGTTCATGGGATTCTCCAGACAGTAATACTGGAATGGGTTGCCATGCCCTCCTACAGGGGATCTTCTCAACTCAGGGAGTGAACCTGAGTCTCTTAAGTATCCTGCCTTTGCAGGTGAATTTTTTACCACTAGTGACATCTGGGAAGCCCATATAGTTATATACCTATATTTATTTACCTGTAGTTAGAAAGAGATACTTAAACCAATCACTTTTCTTAATGCTTATATACATTGCACGCATAAATAGAAGACACAGATGACATAGAGCTAACTAAAGAAAGGTGCAAAAATATTAGGAATAAATAACAGAATAGTGTGGCTGAAAGAAAATTGTATCCAGGAGAAGCTGCAGGCTATTTTTCACTAACAAACAGCTCCAGAAGTGTGCCTTATCACAACAAAAGTTGACTTGTCACTCACAGCCTCCTGCACATTCAGGAAACCTAAGTCCTAGCCCCAGTCTATCAATAAAGCAACTTGTTCATAAAACACTCATAGATGTTAAGATTTGTTTCAAGGATAAAATTATATTATATCTTCAAGTGCTTTGAAATGGAAAGAAAACTTTGCAAAAAGCATAAAGGCCATTTTTCAATGGCCAGGGTTAAGGCTGAGAAGTCTGGAGCAATGTTAGCTTCTATGGCCACAAATTAAACAAGGATAGCATGGGAGGTACCAACACAATCTCTTCCCTAATCTCACACAACGAGTGTATTTACCGAGCTTCGGCTGTATGCAAGACAGCATGGGGCATACAAAGAAGCATAAGGCATAACTCCTGTTCTCAATGAGACGGCAAGCCAGCCACAAAAAGATGTCAAGTATAAGGTCTATCAGGATTCCCCCGGGGTTCAGCAGTAAAGAATCTGCCTGCAGTGCAGGAAACATCTTTGATCCCTGGGTCAGGAAGGTCCACTAGAGGAGGGCATGGCCACCCACTCCAGTATTCTTGCTGGGAAATTCCATGGACAGAGGAGCCTGGCAGGCTACAGAGTTGCAAAGCTCAGTGACTGAGCGTGCCCAGTTGCCTAAGGACTACCAGTTCTATCTCCCAGTCTTTTATTTGAAGCTTTACCTTGGTTAGTTTATTCAACCTAAAGACAAAACAGACCAGCTGTCAGGTACTAAATCTGTACCCTCAAAACCCAGAGACACTCACTTTCCTGTGGAGTGGGAAAGAGATACCTTTGAGTCAGTTTTGAAATGGGTTGTGGGACTTGGGGGTTAATAAAGCCCAGGCCAAAGGGGAAAAAATAAATCTATCCTTTCATAAATGTAGCATTTTGCTACTTTGGATTTATACATGTAAGTGAAGGGGCAAGATATTGAGGGTGGGGAGAAAATTACTCATCCTTTCAAAGAAGCTGAATAAATTCATGCAGCAAAGATCTTTTCCAACATTTCTAGTATACCAGACTTTGTGCCAATTCCTGAAACAATAAAGTTTAACTCTTGAATTATATCTGTTCTCTAGAAGGTTCACTCCTGTAGGGCAGCCCTCCAAGCACGAAGGGTGAGCTGTCATACATTGTACTCTGAAAAAATGTGTACTACCTTTACTGTAGGGACCTTCCAACTATGTTGTACTTGGTTATACTA
The DNA here is from genome assembly GCA_006408675.1 of Madoqua kirkii. Classification (NCBI taxonomy): domain Eukaryota; kingdom Metazoa; phylum Chordata; class Mammalia; order Artiodactyla; family Bovidae; genus Madoqua; species Madoqua kirkii. The sequence continues at coordinate 6,368 of SJYC01068114.1, read as the reverse complement.
GGGAAACCAAGACAGCGTGGCAGACTCAGTGGATCTCAAAACGCAAACAAGATTTGTAAGTCTTGGATTCCTCTTGTCCTGTAAGTCTCAACTGACACATGGGGTAGTTTCACATGATGAGGTCTTGAACTGCCAACTACAGGTAGATTTAATAGAGGAGATTGGCAGCCCTTTCAGAACGCCATTAGGTTAACAATATTAACAGAGATTCTGCACTACAGAGCTAGCAATAGAATGAGTATATCAAAGTAACCAGTCCCACACTGACTGGCACACACAGGAAACCCCCATAGCAACAGAGATGACAGCTTGGTAACAGCAGCTGCTGCTTAATTGAAAACATTAGAAAAATATTACATTATATCTGCATTCGCTGTTTCTCTGTTTATTTTCACTGCAAGTGAGAAAATAACCCAGGAAAAAATACAAAAGAAACAGGAAACAAAGTTCAAGATGAATAATGGTAATGGATGAACTGTTGCTTGAAATGTAATTTTCTGGGGATTCATTCCACTTTTCATGTGAATGAGCAGTCTTTCTTTGCGGTGTGGTCCAAGGGCCAGACATTCCTTCCATAATGTGGCATTTACTTCCTAGTCAACACTTTCGGTTTGATTAACTTGAAGGAGAAATGGCATATGTATGTGCTTGGGTGTCAGGGAAGAGGTATTCAGATGTAAAGTGTCTGTATATACACCGAGATAGATTTGAGACTCTAATCACATTACTGTAAAGCTAGCATGTTTTTGAAATATAATACAAGTTAAGCCTAGCAAAGTGGCCGGTTCACACCAAACCAAACACGAATATATGGAGCATAAATGGAGGAGAAGCAGCGAGAGAGAGCAGTACCCCCACAGCTCCATGCAAGCAAAATACCTTAAACAATGGACCGATGTGGGGCATTCATTCTAAAAGGTGAAGCAAGAAGGGACCTAGGGTTCATCTGGTATCCTCACACATTCAGATCAGACGCTTGAAACTTTTCGCTGGTGACTCAGAATGTCAGACAAAGGCAAGAGATGAGGTTTATTTTTGGTCAAGGTTTTTTTTTTTCCTCCTGAAAATATTGCCAGAAGTAATAGTCCCAATGAATTTCATGGTCCCTAAACATTACTTGGCATATAGTCAGGATCCATCTGGACATTGGAAATCAGCGGCCACAATTGAAAATGAGATTTCCAAAGGCAAGCAATGCCCTGAAGATTCTCATCACAAAATAAATATCAAATGTTCTATTTAATAACAATGAACTCACAAAATAAACATGTTGCAAACTCATGAGTCCAGAGACTCTACCCTACAATTACAGCTGCAATTTTTTTTTTCCAGTAGAATTCAGGTTTTTTTCAAGATAGACTATACTTTTTGAAAGGAAAACAAAAATGCTATCTGTAAGCTCCTTGAGGTCAAAGACTAGGTCTCATTTATTCTTACGTTCACTGTGACGCAAAATGAGAAGCCTTTCACGTAGTAGATGTTCTACAAATAAACAGGGCCATGAATTGAAGTGAAATTGATGACATTGAAAGATGAAATGTACTGAAGGCATTTTCTAATTAATCAAGAATTCCACAACATGCTTCAATTGATTAATTTATTACTTATTCAATGAAATGAGGAACTATTCTGGGTCTACAGAGGTGCTAAAGATACACTGTGATTTCTACTCAATTTGCATTGTTCCCTTAGCTGAAAGAGGTGGGGAAAACATTCTTCCTAAATCAGTGGCTTCAGTTACTCAAGTTACTTTTCAATAAACAAGTCAATTATTACATCAAAGGTTTTAGGTAAACTTAGCTAATGTAGGAAAACATCATTTGAAAGGACCAATTGAAAGCAGCTCTTTTGCCCCTTTTCTGTTTGCTCATTTCTGTTCCCTTCTAACCTTAAAAGAATCTGATTATAGGAATGAGATCAGTAGGCAATTTAATCTAGTTCCCAATTTATGCTCTCCTTAGTACACATCATGCCTTTTCTAACTTGTTGATTCTTTTTCTAGATAAAAAGAAGTAAGAATAAAGAATTAAGCAGTTTAAAAAAAAATGACTAGCTCCCTGCCCTCAACAGCCCTGCTAAGCAGTCCTGCAGGCAGATCTCTCAGGCAGTGTAATATCTGAACTGAGAGTCAGCTAGTCTACGTGTGATGGAGAAGGATGTAAACCCAAGCCCTGCCCCCTACCTCAGTGATTCACTGAGGGTCTCCCTCACCCCCATTATCCACTTTAAAAACTGTCTTGACTGAGCATAACCTTTGAAATTGGTCTCTGGACACAAGTCCACCTTCTCTCCAGATTGCCAGCTTTTCTAATTAAAGCACCTTTCCTTTGTATTGACACTTGCCCCTTAAAGTGCTAGCTTATGAGTAGGATCAGCCCAACCTAGGTTCAGTAACAAGATGATTCTGTAACATACTTGAGGGATTTTTGCTTCTTTGACTGATTGATTTTTTTGTTTTCCTTTCCTTAAGTAAGACTGCCTTACTCATTGGGTCTGTGCAGCGTGGAGACAAAAAAGCCTTTCTAATGGTTGCTAGTTAGCCACCCAGGCAAAGCTATTATAATGATTTCAACTTTTAAATCATTTCAGGAATATTGGTCTAGCAACTGTGTCAGTCTACTTGATGCACAGCAACACCTAGATAGACTACAGCCCTTCCTCCAATCATCAATATCATAATAAATCTTTTAATTACTCTATCATATTTTTAAAAGGTGCTTTCTGAGCAAGCAAATACCTTGTTTCAAATTGAAAGAGGTATTTTCCTCATTTTGTTTTTCACATTGAAGCAAAATGTTCAAGTTTTAAAAACAGAATAACAATAACTTCCAAGAAAAATGAATAAAAGAATTACAAAATGACTGATTAAAACCACTAATAAAGGCAATTGATAAGCATGTATAATTCAAGAATGTATTCAAAGGATATATTCTAATATTTGCCTCCCTGTTGGTAGAAATTCATCATTGAAATGACATATACCATTTCTATAATACAAAGATAATTATTAAGTAACAAGTCTTAAAATTAAATTGAAAGAAATAAAGACACAGAAAGGATCTTTTTAATGGGTCTATTACTGATTTACTGTAGAAGTTTGTTCTGCCTTCATTCAGAGTCATTTAATGCTTCTATGTCAGACAAATAAATGGAGACTAAAATTTTTAAGTATACAAACTTCTACTGGAAAATGAAGTCAGTAGCATAAAAATTAAACCGATTCATTGGAAAAGGCTTCATGGAATACATAAATATAAGTTTTATTAAAGAATTAATGAAGGCAAAATTTAAATGTACCTTCTTATAAACGTACAGTCCTAGAGTTAGAAGGATCTCAAAAATTATCTAAGTCTAGGAGAATCACCTCTCTTTTTGATGCAGAAATCTCTTCTCTGCTGTTCCTGATAGATGGTCATATAACTCTGGATCATATATGTCTAGCAACCATGACTAACCATCACTAGGCCGGCTAGTGCACACTGTAAAATGATTATGTCTGTGTCTTGCATCCTCAGGGGTTAGCATGAAAATATATTCTAGAGCCATCAAAGCCTCAAAAACAAAAGCCCGGAGTGATTTAAAAATACACAAGCTTAATTTGAAAAGGCCACACACTATTTGATGTGTATGACATTACAGAAAAGACAAAAACTATGGAGACGGCAGAAAGACCAGTGGTTACCAGGGGTTGGGGGTAGGGGAGAGGTAAACTGGTGGCACACAGGGAATTGTTAGGGCAGTGAAAGTACTGTATGATGGTATAGTGATGGGCACATGCCAACATGTATTTGTACAAACCTATAGAATATACAAACCCAAGAGTGAACCCTAGCTAAACTATCAACTTGGGGTGATTATGATGTACCAATGTGTGTCCACCAGCTGTAACACATTTCTCACTCTGGTGAGGGATGATGAGAGAAGGGGAGGCTCTGCATGTGTAGGGCCAGGGAGATACGGGAAATCTCTGTACTATCTGCTCAACTGTGCTTTGAAACTAAGACTGATCTAAAAAAGAAATAAAATAAAGTCTTAAAAATTATGCAGGCTTTGGAAAGCCTCAAATCTGATTAAAAGTAAATTAATATGTATACATAGATTTACAATGGCTAGAGCTCTAGATTTTTGTACTGTGCTGAGTTGACATAATAATGATGGTCAATTATTCAAAACACAGTAAGAAAGGAGGTACGTTGAGAAGTATGAAGTCATAGGGGACATGATCAGGAGGCCAGGTCAGTGGCCCACCTCCCCTGTCAGTCAGGCATATGCATATTTTAACCTTTGGAGGCAAGTTTCATAAAGTCTCAGAGGCAGAGTTTACACACTTGCAAAATAGAAATTTTCATGGGGAGAAAATGTGAGATTGTGAAGAAAATGTGAGATAAAATTTGTGATAGTGCTTAGAATGGTCAATGACTACTACATGATTGAAACTCCAAAATTTCTCAGTTGAATGTAACCAGATAGTTGGGAATCTCATTAATATGAAATTTTTTACTGAATATGATTAAATATCTCTATAAACAATGTGACCTGAAAGTTAATTAGTGCTTATGAACTTTTCTTTTCCAGTGATGTTCATAATTTTTAATCTGCAGAGAATGATTAAATTATATCCCTGTGATCAAATGAAAGACTCCTTAAGTTTCTATCAGTTGCTCACTCTAAATTCATAGTTGTCTGTACTTTGCTGTGCTCAATCACTCAGTCTTGTCTGACTTTTTGTAACCCCATGGACTGTAGCTCTCCAGGCCCCTCTGTCCATGGGGTTTCTCCAGGCAACAGTACTGGACTGGGTTGCCATGCCCTCCTCCAGAGGATCTTCCCAACCCAGGGATCAAACCCAGATCTCCCACGTTGCAGGCAGATTCTTTACCATCCAAGCCACCAGGGAATCCCATAGTTATCTAATGTGTGTCAAAAATACAATTAAGATATATTATAGCTCATAAAATAAATATCTAAAAAAGGTAAAAGTGAAGTCTCTCATTTGTGTCCAACTCTTTGCAACTTCATGGACTATAGCCTATCAGGCTCCTCTGTCCATAGAACTTTCCAGACAAGAATATTGGAGTGGGTTGCCATTTCCTCCTCCAGGCTATCTTCCCAACCCAGGGATCAAACCCAGGTCCCCAGCACTGCAGGCAGACTCTTTACCTCTTGAGCCCTTGGGACTTCCCAAAATATCTAATGATATGTGATAAAATTTGTAAAGTTTAAAAATAAAATTTAGAACTGATTCAGTTCTAATGAGATGGATGAAGCTGGAGCCAATTATACAGAGTGAAGTAAGCCAGAAAGAAAAACACCAATACAGTATACTGACACATATATATGGAATTTAGAAAGATAGTAATGATGACCCTGTATGTGAGACAACAAAAGAGACACAGAGGTATAGAATGGACTTTTGGCCTCTGAGGGAGAGGGAGAGGGTGAGATGATTTGGGAGAATGGCATTGAAACATGTATACTATCATGTAAGAAACAAAGCGCCAGTCTGTGTTCGATACAGGATACAGGATGCTTGGGGCTGGAGCACGGGTATGATCCTGGGAGATGATATGGGGTGGGAGGTGGGAGGAGGTTTCAGGACTGGGAGCTCGTGTACATCTGTGGCTGATTCATGTCAGTGTATGGCAAAACCAATACAGTATTGTAACATAGAATAAAGTAAAAATAAAAATTTTAAAAAAAAGTATGTAAGCAAAAGTAAAAAAAAAAAGGAAAAATGCAAAAAATAAAATAAAATTTAAATGCATATTATTAAGACTTAGAAGATTATTTTACTCATGTGCTGGTCACGTTATACAGATAATTATTATATAGCAAATGGAAAATTGTGGTGGGAGTCAAGCCTATGCTGCATATGCCTCTCACTGCAGTGAAATAAAGTTAGTGCATATCGTGCCACACTGCACTGCAGTGTGGTCAGTGTAGTCTGCCACGTGTGCAGTCATGTCCAACGCTTTGCTACCCCATGGGCTGTAGCCCGCCAGGCTCCTCTGTCCATGGCATTTTCCAGGCAAAAATACTGGAGTGAGTTGCCATTTCTTCCTCTGGAGATCTTCCTGACCTAGGGATCAAGCCTGCATCTTCTGTGTCTCCTGCATTGCAGGAGAATTCTTTGCCCACTGAGCCATTAGGGAAGCCCCTTAGCATAGATATAGTATAGTATAAAATTCCATTACATTATATTACATTCATCACATTGTTTTTGGCACAAGTTTGCACTGACAATCAAAACCATAAGACACTACAATTTGATACACTGAGCAAAAGTGTATTTTTGTTTTTATAACTTTTGATAACTGATCAAAACTATTTTATAACTTTCATAAAACCTAGAGAGAAAATTTACTCAT
>SJYC01068113.1:0-11702 GCA_006408675.1 Madoqua kirkii | reverse complement strand
ACCAATACAGTATTGTAATGTAGAATAAAGTAAAAATAAAATTAAAAAAAGGAAACATTTGAACTAGTCTTCATTGATGAATTGTTTATTGCTTCTGAACAAAGCAATGGAGCAAGCAAGATAGGATTCTCAATTCTCAGTGCCCGGACTAAGAGACTAATAAGAAAGGACCAAGATAGGTGGAGAAACTGGCTTGGTTGTAAAGTTTGTCCCCAAGAGATGATGCCAGAAGTCAAGATTTTAAAGTCCAGAGAGCCATGGCAGAAATCAGCCTTGTTTTCACTCCTGTGGGTTGACTGTAGTATGATTCTTTCAAGTGAAAGTACCAAGATAAGTTAGGAGTGATACTGTACACAGGTTAATTTTTGCAGATTTAGACTGAAACCAGAGCTTGTGAGAGCCCTTTAGAGAACCTCTCAAGAATTAGGAAGCATCAAGATCTCAGTCAAGAGGACTGGAACCCAGGGCTAGGATACATTCATAACTGGTAATAACTACAGTGCTATAAAGAAATGCATGTGGAGTCCCAGTTTTGCATACTGGAGAAATACAGTATGATTTAAGAAAAGTCTGTGCCTTAGTGGGCATGCATACCTACAAGTTACCACAATATACCACTCAGGCGGGGTTATATTATTTTACAGCCTGTCCTGCCCAGGATCTTAACTTAGGCTGTGAATGATCTGAGCCCTCAGAAGATAGCCCTCCATGTCTCCTGGAAGTACATGCCAGTCAGAGAGAACACAGAATAAAATGGACAGAACCAGGGAAGAACAAAACTTGTTTGAAAAGTGGTAGATACCGCGTGGCCAGTAGTTTGGAAAACGAAACCATAAAGTTCGGCAGGGGTCCAGTTGTGAAAAGGGAAATGAGAATTAACATTTACTTACATATTTCAAGTCATTTAATTTCATTGCAACCTTTGAGACTTCCCTCAGAAACTAAAGATTAGTTGGGTTAGGTAACTTGTTAGGATTAATCAATGGAGCAGATGTGATTCCAGTTGACTTCAAAGAACAAACACTTTCCATGGGATGTGAGACTAGACCTGTGTTTTCCCTTCAGAAAGTGAAAAAGACCCCCTAGATAAATACAATGAACAGTACAATACTGTACTTTATATGCTTTGATATACAAAAGTCAAATGATATACAAATATCAGTGTGTTTTGATAACTGCAAAGATCTCAGTATAAAAAGATAAGTCCTGCACATGGATGATAAAACAGGAGTAACATACAGAAGTTATATTGGCTGAAGTCAATACTGCACTTGTCCCAGAGGTCCAAGTGATATATTTAAGCACATAGACTTTAACTTAAGAAAAAAAATTTACTGTAATGGACTTAGGAGATAACATGGAAGAAAAGAGGAGACACTTAAAAGGACTCAAGACATTTAAGCTTCATTCTTGTCTTGGAAAAATCACAGTTTGATTTTATTCCCTCTTCCTGCACATGGATGATAAAACAGGAGTAACATACAGAAGTTATATTGGCTGAAGTCAATACTGCACTTGTCCCAGAGGTCCAAGTGATATATTTAAGCACATAGACTTTAACTTAAGAAAAAAAATTTACTGTAATGGACTTAGGAGATAACATGGAAGAAAAGAGGAGACACTTAAAAGGACTCAAGACATTTAAGCTTCATTCTTGTCTTGGAAAAATCACAGTTTGATTTTATTCCCTCTTAGAGAGTTGGACTGTGAAGAAGGCTGAGCGCCGAAGAATTGATGCTTTTGAACTGTGGTGTTGGAGAAGACTCTTGAGAATCCCTTGAACTGCAAGGGGATCCAACCAATCCATTCTGAAGGAGATCAGCCCTGGGATTTCTTTGGAAGGAATGATGCTAAAGTTGAAACTCCAGTACTTTGGCCACCTCATGAGAAGAGTTGACTCACTGGAAAAGACTCTGATGCTGGGAGGGATTGGGAGCAGGAAGAGAAGGGGATGACAGAGGATGAGATGACTGGATGGCATCACTGACTCGATGGACATGAGCCTGAGTGAACTCCAGGAATTGGTGATGGATAGGGAGGCCTGGCATGCTGCAGTTCATGGGGTTGCGAAGAGTTGGACACGACTGAGCAACTAAACTGAACAGAGAAAGACTTTAAAATATCAGAGAATTCAACATTTTAAATTTCAAATTGCATGAAGGTCATTTACTAAGCCATTCTGTTTCTTAAATATTAGAGAATTCAACATTCTAAATTTCAAATTGCATGAAGGTCATTTACTAAGCCATTCTATTTCCCAAATATTAGAGAATTAAACATTTTAAATTTCAAATTGCATGAGCATCATTTATTAATTCTCCTGCTTATCAAAATGGTTTTATGATCTATGAATGACATAGAGATGGTAGAATTTTCTAATAAAAGTTGGCATATCAGTTGAAAATACTCAGAATACCTTCATCTATTGAAATAAAGCATAGCAGTGAGGTGTTCTATAGTACAGAAATGTGGATTTTAATTTGAAAATTGAAACCTGTTTTTATAGCTTTATTTTTCTAATGTCAGCTGTACAGAAAGATGGCAGCTAGTAGGCAGCTTGCAGTTCAGTTGATTCATATATTTTAATCATTAACATACAGAATTATCATAGAGCCTGAAGTATGAATATCAAACACCATTTTCCAGACTCCAAGGGGAAATCTCACTGAGTAAAGCACAAAAATGGACCTGATCTAGAAGAGCAAAGTCCAATAAGAAGCAAGAAAGTGCTGGTTGGAAGGATGAGTATTGGAGTCAGTCTTTCCTGAGTTTGAATTTCAGCTCTGCTACTTATAGTGTGTCTTCAATTTCCCTAAGTCTTATATTCCCTTATGTGTAAATTAAGGACTGTTACTCCTATCCCAGAGAGTTGTTTTAATATATCAGAACTACTGGTGGTAATAGACTTCACATTCCAGTGCAGGGGGAGTGAGTTCAATCCCTGGTGGGGGCGCTAGGATCCTATATGTCTCATGGCCAAAAAACCAGAACTTAAAAGCAAAACAATATTACAACAAATTCAATACGGCCTTTAAAAATGGTCCATCTCAAAAAAAGACCTTTAAAATAATAATAAGATATCATTATACACAAAATGCTTAGTAAAGTACTGGGTTATTTTAGGAGACTAATAATGGGCACTGTTATGGTTACATGAGGTTTTTTCTCTCTCTCTCATTGTGTTTCTGTCTTTGGAGATGCAGGATATTTGCAGAAGCTGCCAATCACACTCTTACTGGATACCTGTAAGCAGGTTTTCTTTGTTCTAAAGCAATCAATACAACATCCTCTATCCCATGCATCAGTAACTTTCTCTTTTTTCATTTGTTTTATAGACTAAAACTTCAAGTGACTCATTGTAGCTGGGAGTAAAAATTAGCAGGTACATAAGTTGCACCTGGGATGTATTGACCGCAGGAAGAAGGAGCAAACAAGATGCTAAGAGCCACGGAATGGTAGATTCTCAAGGTTCTTCATGCATCAAATTTGACAGGAGCAAAATCAGAGACAGATTCAAATTAACAGGAGTAATTTCTCTCCACATATCACAGAATAATGCAGAAGATGCAGGAACCAGTTGTTCACCAGCCCAGCAGATCCACAGTAGGTAAATGACAAGCAGATGTGCAGGTCACAAGCCCTGCTATAGCCAAGGAGATGTCTCTGAGTCACAGCTGCATGGTGAGGGGAGCCAAGGGAAGCTTCCACTGGTCTTTGAATGAAACTACCAGGCCTGTTTGTAATCTCCTCACTCAAAGAACGCAGAGAAAGAATGAGCTGATGGCCATAAAGGAATCTTCAAGATATATATATATAAAAACACTGCCCAATCGAAAAATGAGCTGAAGATTTGGACATTTCACCAAAGAAGATATACAGACTGAAAATAAGTACTTGAAAAGATGCTCAACATCACATGTCATTAGGGAAATGAAAATGAAAACAAATGAAATACACTACAGAGCTCTGAGACTGGCTAAAATTTTAAACCAACAATACTAACAGCTGGTGAGGATTGGCTCAAGGAACATTCATTCATTGTTGGTGGGAAATCAAAAATGTTACAGGCACTTTGGAGGACAATCTGGAAGTTTCTTACAAATCTAAATGTCATCTTACCATACAGTATGGCGATCATACTTCTAGGTGTCCTAGGTAATCACATTCCCAACTGATCTGAGAACTTATGTCTACATGTAAACCTGTATGTGAATGATAGCAGCTTTATTCAAACTGCCAAAAACTGGATGCAACCAAGATATCCTTCAATAGGCAAACGGACAAATTGTGGCACAATTATTCAGTGGAATATTATTCAGTGATACAAAAAATAAGCTATCAAGCTATTCAAAGACATAGAATGTCTTAAGTGCATATTGCTAAGTCAAAGAAGTCATTCTGAAGACTATATACTAAATTATTGCATTTATATGACAGTAATTATAGAAATTATAAACAGATTAGCAGTTGTCAAGAATTCAAGGGCTTGGTAAGGGTTGAATAGATGAAGCACAGGGAATTTTTAATGTAGTAAAAGTAATCTATATAATATTGTAATGGTGGATATGTGACCTCATGCATTTGTCAAAACTCATAGAATTTTACAGTGCAAAGAGTGGACCTTAGAATACACAATTTAAGAAATCTTTTAGAAGGTTGTGGGATCCTTGGATGAAACTTAGACTGTGACAAAAGAATCTAACTGCATTACAACTTTATGAAAAACCTCACTGAAGGGAGCAGGGGAAAATATGCTGGCTAAGTAACTTTGAAAATAAGTGGTTTCTATAAGACCAAAGGCAAAGGAACTAGCTGATAAAACTGCTTCCCATGAGAGTTCTGGTGAACAATTCTGAAACCACTAGAATGTCAACCAAAATTGAACAATTAAGTAAATTAAGTAAAAGCAGGTGGTGGGACTCAGGTATTTCACTGTTGGAATAAGAGATTATAGATAAACAAGGGGAGAAGTCTAGAATGATTCAAGATGGAAGAGATTAAAATTAAAGTCATCAGTATGAACTCATGTCTAGATTAATATAGATATGCCTGAATACATAGTTATACATATATAGTTTTAGATACAGATATGAATGGGTCAGTACGCACCCATGCATTTCTTTGTTCTCTCCGTTGAGGGGGCCTAGAAGCAATAACACCTCAGTAACGACAGTGCAGTGCTAAATCTTGTTTTCTCTCACCATTTTTGAGAAATGGCTGATCACAGGACTGAGACAAGAAATAAACAAAACGAGTTTGCAGTATTTTGCACTGCCAGAAAGTAAAGAGCTGCTCATCCACTCCCCTACCCGCCACCCCTCACACACAATAATAGAGGAATGTCCAAAAGACACAGGAGCCAAGTGGAAGAACTCCCAATGGTGGAAGATTCGAGCAGCAAAATAAGTAAAGTAGCACTGAACTATACCTCAGAGTATAAAGCAGTCATGAGTCCTACTGATGCAAATAAGTGATGGACTGATTGCGTGCATGAATAATGAATGGATGGAGGAGAACAAATTTCCCACAAGAAGAATTCCATATAGTCTACACAAATGCTCCTCCCTCAGAGAGGGACAGTGTAACTCCCCCTTCCTTAAGTGTGGGCTGTGCATAGTGATGTCCTGAAGAGGACATTTTGGAAAGGGGAAGGAGAATAATTTCAGTGGGAAAGTTTGACAGACGTTACCTCAGCCAAGTTATCAAGTTAATATCAATAGGAACAAGCCAGGATGATAGTATGTGTCCTTGACATATTATAATCAGAATGGCACTTCCTCCGTAAAACCCCTAAACCCAGTCTAATCACGTGAAATGTATCAGACAAATCTCAACTGAGGGACATTCTACAAAATATCTGACCAGAACTCTTCAAATCTGCCAAAACCATCAAAAACCTTAAAAAAGTCTGAGAAGCTGGTACGGCCATCTAGAGTCTAAGGAGACACAAGGATTAACTATATGTGCTACCCTGGACAGGGTCCTGCCTTGATCTAGGCATTTAACCCCTTCTACATTTCTAATCTTTGGAGTCTGGCTTCAGGGAACTTTCCATATTCCACAAAACACCCAACCCTTATGCCTCAGGCTCTGTGGGGTGCAGCTCTGGAGAACTCTAGACTTTGCACTCTCTGCCTGGGATCTGGAGAAACAAAGTCCATCTGGTGGCATCACCCTGACTCCACTGCACGCACCAAACACTCCGGTCCAGAGTTTACTACACTCAGCCCCTTTTATTTGTCAAATCAGAGCTTGGAGTATTCCCTAATTTCCAAGACAAGTTTGCTATTTCCTTTTCTATTTGCTTCTTTTTTTTAAAGTTGGTTTTTACATAGAAGTGAGGCGAGATCTTTATAATAACATGTTTAACCAGCAAGTCCAGTATTACTGTAATTTCAGAGAAGAGTAAGTATTAAAGAAAAGTTAACTGCAACGCTCAGCACTCTTTCCCCTCCTTTCTATGATCTTGTATTACTGTCACATTTTAAGGCCAAGTAAACTGCAGTGGTATTTTGTGGAATCTTTTTGAACTTTAAGGCAGTCATAAAAATAACAGACATTATAGTATAACAGCAACTGCTGAAACCTAAGAAAAAAATCAATCCCTGTTCCCTGTAATAGTTTGTCAAACTTCTGTGAATGGCAAGAAACTGATCTTGTATTACTGTCACATTTTAAGGCCAAGTAAACTGCAGTGGTATTTTGTGGAATCTTTTTGAACTTTAAGGCAGTCATAAAAATAACAGACATTATAGTATAACAGCAACTGCTGAAACCTAAGAAAAAAATCAATCCCTGTTCCCTGTAATAGTTTGTCAAACTTCTGTGAATGGCAAGAAACCTTAACAGATCGATATGTGATTTTGTCAAGATTTTACCTAGACTTAGAAGATTTTGTACTAATATTTCTCATATTTAAGTGTTTGTTTTGCTTTAAATAGTTCTTTTCCATCTATTTGTTTATATCTACTATGTGTGAGGTATTAAGCTTCAGAAATCAGTGAAATCTGCCTTTCAAAATTTTGTTGAAAAGAGCACGCAAGCTTGATATCATCATCAAATTTCCCCCCAAATTGCTTTTATTTTACATTTATAGGAATTATCTACTAAAGATGCTTTGGAAAATAAAAACAGGAATCAAGGTAATTTTAAAACAAAGGTATACAGGCTTAAGTTTCAAATATCTCAATCCTCTGTAAAAAAGATTCAGCTGGAAAGAGAGGATGTGAGATTTTCCTATATTTTTCTACCCATCCCCAAATCTTCTATCACCTTAAATAGGTAAGACAGTCCTGTGTTAGCCCCCTCACAATATTTGGGCAGCTCACACTGTCGCTGGAGCGCTGGGTACAGGCCCCTCTGGAGGTGAAGGGAGAGCATGTCCTGTGTAGACAGCGCAAGGCTTCACTCTTTCCTTGGGGGAGGACAGAACAGCCGGCAGAGTAGTTTTTACTAGTGCCCTTGTCTTGGTCTCTGTGTTCCTTTTCCTTCTCCACTGGAATCTCATTTTAAATACTTTTCAACTTCGTTTTAAAAACTTTTCAACTTCAGAGGGAGTCTTATTTTAGCGGTATTTTCCTTTAAGATTTCCATTCGATCTACACTAGGTCAGAGTATGTATGGCCAAACAGTCAGGAAAATGCCAGGATCTGGAGGCAGGTGATCTGAGTTCAAGCCCCAGAGCCATCCCTTCCCAGCAGGTACCTGCAAGGGGAGCCTCTCACCTGTGTGCCTTGCTCTCCTCTCTTTCCTTGGGGGAGGACAGAACAGCCGGCAGAGTAGTTTTTACTAGTGCCCTTGTCTTGGTCTCTGTGTTCCTTTTCCTTCTCCACTGGAATCTCATTTTAAATACTTTTCAACTTCGTTTTAAAAACTTTTCAACTTCAGAGGGAGTCTTATTTTAGCGGTATTTTCCTTTAAGATTTCCATTCGATCTACACTAGGTCAGAGTATGTATGGCCAAACAGTCAGGAAAATGCCAGGATCTGGAGGCAGGTGATCTGAGTTCAAGCCCCAGAGCCATCCCTTCCCAACAGGTACCTGCAAGGGGAGCCTCTCACCTGTGTGCCTTGCTCTCCCCTTGCTTCAGGGGTACAGGAAGGTAATAGCATGGACTTCACAGAGTGAAAGGATCCACATGAATTATTATCAAGTCCTTGGCATCCAATAAACTTCCAATGAAAACTGGATACCGCAATTCCATCACAGGTGTTTCTCTTCAATTGTCTTATACTTTCAATTTTTAAGCATCCCAAATTTTACCATTTTATCTTCTTCTAAATAGTTTTAATGTTCCTTTATTGTTTTGTGGTACTGTACTCCTTTATACTATCCTTTCAAAGTTTTAGGGTTTTTTTCTGAGTTGTTTTGAGTTTTCTTAGTTTTCTGGGTTGGGAAGATCCCCTGGAGAAGGAAATGGAAACCCACTCTAGTATCCTTGCCTGGAAAATCTCATGGACAGAGAAGCCTGGTGGGCTGCAGTCCATGGGGCCGCAAAGAGTCGGGCACGACTGAGCAACTAACACTAACACTAACAACCTTCATCCATATCATTTATCTTATTTCTTTTCATGGTTGCATTTATTTCTGAGACTTTATCATTTTTTTCTTTTTATATTTTTGCCTCTCTCCTTTAATTTCTAAGCTTCTGGGGGTCCTAACTTGTTTTTGTTTTAACTATATTTTCTTTAGTCATCTATAGTGCAATTTTAAAAATATTCTTTTATCTTTTGTTTTGTAAAATTTTTATTGGAGTCTAGTTGCTTTACAATGTTGTATTAGTTTTTGCTGTACAACAAAGTGACTCAGCTATTTGTATACATATAAACCCTCTTTTTTGGATTTCCCTCTCACTTAGGTCACCACATAGCACTGGAGAAGAATTCCCTGTGTTATCCAGTAGTTTCTCATTGGTTATCTATTTTATGCATGGTATCAAGAGTTTAGGGCCTTTCCTGGTGGCTCAGTGGTAAAGAATCTGCCTGCCAATGCAGGAGAAATGGGTTTAGTCCCTCACCCAGGAAGATCTCACGTTTTGAGGAGCAGCTAAGCCATGCACCACAACTATTGAGTTTGTGCTCTAGAGCCTGGGAGCTGCAACTATTGAGCCCCCATGCCACAGCTACTGAAACCCGTGTGCCTTAGAACCTATGCTCCGCAGTAAGAAAGGTCACTGCAGTGAGGAGCCCACACCCTCAGCTAGAGAGCAGCCCCTCCTCTCTGCAACTAGAGAAAAGCCTGTGCAGCAGCAAAGACCGAGCAAAGCCCCCCAATAAAAAAAATTATAAAAAATAACCTTGGGGAAAAAAAAGAGTGCACATATGTTAACCCCAATCTCCCAATTCATCCCACCCCCACTTTCCTCCTTGATATGCATACATTCTCTACTTCTGTGTCCCTATTTCTGCTTTGTAAATAAGATCATTTATACCAATTTTTTTTCAGACTCTGTATATATGCATTAGTATGTGATATTTGATATTTTTCTATTTTTGACTTCATTCTGTATAACAGTCTCTAGACCAATCCTTTATTTTATTTTATTCTTTCTATTCTTAACCCTTTAGTCTCAATTTCTGCCCTTCTAAAACTCTGTGAGCCCATCAAGCTTTTGTGAGCCCATCAGTCCCTAATGCTTTCAGTATATGATGTGGGTTCTATAACTTCCTTCAATTGTTAGTTTCACACAAGCCCAGGAACATAGGGTAGGGAGGGTCATGGAGCAGACACCCA
Source organism: Madoqua kirkii (assembly GCA_006408675.1). Taxonomy (NCBI): domain Eukaryota; kingdom Metazoa; phylum Chordata; class Mammalia; order Artiodactyla; family Bovidae; genus Madoqua; species Madoqua kirkii. The sequence goes on along the minus strand of SJYC01068113.1, from coordinate 1,970 downwards.
CTAGTGGGAATGATTATTACTTATTTCCTTTCAGCCATCCCCTAGCTGTCCCCAGGGCTCTCATTAATGGAGCTCAAGTTCCCTTCATTGTTGATTTTTTTTTTTAAGTGTACAGTGGGTACTTTGGGAGACCCACAGGCTTAAAATCCTCCCTAGGACCATAATAAATTTTATAGAAATGGTCCATTTAGATTGCTGGAGAAAGATAATTCTGTTTTCTCTAATTTAAAAATTACTTTTCTTATTATAAAGGGAATAGATAAGAGATTTTTGGAAGATTCAGAGTGTATTAAAAAACAATGACAACAAATTATCCACAATCCCACTGACCAGAGATTATCACCTTTATACATCAATGCATTTCTTTCCTCAAGACTTTCCTGGGGTGTGTATGTGTACACATATTTATATTTTTCCTTTAGAATTATAGATACATTTGGTAGCTCAGTTGCTAAAAAATCTGCCTGCAATGCAGGAGACCCTGGTTCAATTTCTGGGACAGAAAGATCCCTGGAGAAGGGATAGGCTACTCATTCCAGTATTCTTGGCTTCCCTGGTGGCTCAGACAGTAAAGAATCTGCCTGCAATGTGGGAGACCTGGGTTCAATCCCTAGGCTGGGAAGATCCCCTAGAGGAGGGCGTGGCAACTCACTCCAGGATTCTGGCCTGAAGAATCCCCATGGACAGAGGAGCCTGGCAGGCTATAGTCCATGAGGTCACAAAGAGTTGGACCCGAGCTGTAGTCCATGGGGTCGCTGAGGGTTGGACAAGACAGAGTGACTTCACTTTCACTTTTCACTTGCATGCATTGGAGAAGGAAATGGCAACCCACTCCAGTGTTCTTGCCTGGAGAATCCCAGGGACGGCGGAGCCTTATGGGCTGCCATCTATGGGGTTGCACAGAGTCGGACACAACTGAAGCGACTTAGCAGCAGCAGCAGCAAGCACACATATATGTAATAATGTAGTCTTCATTTTTCCACTGTCAAGATATGATTATTTTCAAAAAAATCATTTTAATGGCTCCTACATGTCACCAAATAGACACTATATTTAAGCATGCCTCCAAGTTGTATCTCTTCATACATGACAAGTCTCTTTATGAGAAGCTAAGTACGCTTGGCCCGTAGTCTGTCACATGTACAATATAGGGGAAGTATCCTACATGCATTTTTCAGAGCCAGATCACATACCGTTTGACTCCAGAAAATTAGAAACTAGATTCTCTTGGATCTCTAGACTTGGAATCATAAACTTGAGTGGTCACAGGAACCAACAGGTGCCATAAATACATCGCCTGGTCTGGGCATAGTGGCAACAACTGGGAGTTAAAAGGACTGTGGCCTAAAATCTAGCTCCAGTCTTGTTTTTTTCAAGAGAAGCTAGAAATCCAAAATTTTAAACATATATTATCTGATTGTGGAGAAGTGACAGCTGATGGAAAGTTTACACCAGTGTAGGTCAATGCTGTACAAGCAAAACCAGAGTTCAGCTGAGTCTCTGGGCCACGAGTCTGAGGCCTCCACACAAGCTGGGTTCGCACGTCTGTGTGTGCATGTGCTCAGTTCTGTCTCACTCCTTCCAACCCCATAGACTGTAGCCCACTAGGCTTCTCCTGCCCGTGGAATTTCCCACAGGCAAGAAAACTGGAGTGGGTTGCCATTTCGTTAACCAGGGGATCTTCCCAACTCAGGGATCACACCTGAGTCTCTTGAGTCTCCTGCATTGGCACGTGGGTTCTTTACCACTAGCGCTACCTGGGAAGGTCCTACTCCAGGGGATCTTCCCAATCCAGGGATCGAACCCACATCTCTAATGTCTCTCCTGCATTGCAGGCAGATTCTTTACCCTCTGAGCCACCAGAGAAGCATTGGATTCTTTGGAAGGAGCCAAATTAAGGATTAGAAAGTTGGATAGTTTTTAAATCACAAAATCTGACTGAGATCAGTGCACACTGATAATTTTAGTCT
>SJYC01068112.1:0-17183 GCA_006408675.1 Madoqua kirkii | reverse complement strand
GAGCCACCAGAGAAGCATTGGATTCTTTGGAAGGAGCCAAATTAAGGATTAGAAAGTTGGATAGTTTTTAAATCACAAAATCTGACTGAGATTCAGTGCACACTGATAATTTTAGTCTCATCCAAACATCTGTTTCAATGAGACATGTACAAAGGATGGTTTCCACCTTTACTGAACAGAGCCAGGAACACATCTATGCACACACACACACACACACACACACACACACACACACATATACATATACATATATGGATATATATATATGTGTGTGTGTGTATATATACATGTGTATATATATACATGGAGATATATATATATCTCCATCCATGTGGTGAGCACAAGAGCATTTTTGAGTATATGACCCACACCTGCCTTGGAAAAAAAAGTTTATATTAAAGGCATTGGGGATAGGAGGAGAGGGTCTCCTTCCTTTTGTTCTAATATCAATGCAAACTGCTACTTCTGACACAGGTGAGAAGTGAGGAAATGGTGGCTTTCAGAGAAGTCTGTTTGCCTAAAGATATGACTGCATAGCTCCTTAAAAGTAGAGTTGGAGGGGAAGAGTTTCAGAAGAATCACAGGATACAGGAGAGATGCTATGAACTAAGGTTCACATTCCCATATACCTCCTTCAGCCCTGGTCAGCACAGCTCTGGGACTGTGTCAAAATTCTGTTTCCAACTGGCACGAGGGCCTCTCTCTGGTTCAGGGCCTAGGTAAGACAGAGTCATGAAGAAGTAAAAATGGTTTACAGAGTGGTTTCTTCAAGGCAGCTGAAGCATGTAAAATTCAGACTTGGTAGGGGTAGGAGTCAACATTTATTCATTCAACAAGTTTTAATCAAGTGCTGATAAAATGTCAGACTCTTCAGCAAGCACAGGAATTCAGCTGAGCATTACAGATGTGCATGTGAGCTCAGGTGCTCAGCCCTGACTCACTGTGATCCCATGGACTGTAACCTCCAAGGCTCTTCTGTCCATGGGATTACCCTGGCAAGAATACTGGAGTGCGTTGCAACTTTTCCTCCTCCAGAGATCTTCCTGACCCAGGGATCAAACCCAAGTCTCCTGCACTGGCAGACAGATTCTTTACCACTGAACCACCTGGAATATTATAGATACAATTGCTCATAATCTGGAGATGGAGGAAACAGAGAAGCAAGCAGGCAATTATAACTGAGTATAATAATGCTACAATAGGGACAACACAAAGTGTGATCAAAATACGTGGAAAAACACCTAACCCAAACTGGATCGTCTCAGAAGGATCACCTGAAGGACATGTAGAGTTAGTTTGGATCGTGTGTGTTTGAGTGGAGGGAATAGAAAACTGCTCCATACAAAGGGAAATGCACATGAAAATACTCAGACACCAAAGAGAGCGTGATGCCCGAAAAAAAGTAAAGAAATGGCTGGCTGAAGAACTGAATTCCAGGGGTCAAGCAATGAGAGATGAAGTATCTAAGGAAATCCAACATGGTTGGGCACATGGCGCAGGATCTTGGTAACAGTTAAGGATTTAAGTGATTGTTCAAATACAGCTATTCTCTGTCTAGTGGAAGTACAGGGACATGGGCTCTACCTCCAGAAAAGGGAAACGGCTAGAGCTGGGCAGAACACCAAGAGCCACGCAGGTGGACTTGGGTTGGGGATGGTGAGCAGGGATTGAGGCAAAAGTTCTGTTGTGTGAATTGGTCAGAACAGCTATTGATGGCTTGCTACAAGCACAGGATATGACAGGGCCAGGATATGACAGCGACAAGAGTGATTCGACTAACTCCCACTCCACTAGTCCACATGACTGCATAATTAGGATTAGTTCATGGCTGAGCTTTCAGGGAGGATAGCGCCTGATTGGAAAACATTCATTAGTGGCGCTCCTGTGGGGAAGAAACAAGAATTAACAAGTGAGTTGCTAATCTATAAATGTCCTCCCCTCTGAGGCCTTAGATGAACTTGCTTTTAAAATATTTTTAATAAATTTAAAGAGTCTCAGGTTCTAGAAGAGGACCTCTTTGAAATTAGTTACACTTTAACAAGGCCCATATACACTGTGTAAGTGATACTTCAGAAATTCTATTATGAAAAAATATTAGTTCAGCTAAGGCATTATGGGAAATAAAATCTCCATGTGGCAAAAGACCTTAAATAAACAGACAAAAAGGCACACATGAAACCAACAAATAATTTCAGGCCTCACTTCTTCATGATGAAAGAGGAGGTTTTTCAGTGATTCCATTACACATTCATTAATTAGAAGTACATCAGTAGCTGAGGACTGAAGTGAGCTTATACTAGACAGATGGTGTAAGCCCAATAGCATGAACTCATGCTACAGAAATAAAAATATATCTTTGTAAACCCATTAAGCATTAATCCCAAATTGCACAAACCAGCAATACAACGTGGAACTTTTTTATGTAGCCAAGTAAAACAGTGAAATCAGGATTCACCTCTTCTCTAAACAAAAATGAAAAAGTGTGCCAGAGGCTGTTCTTTTTTGTATACATATGCTCAGAGAGTATTTTTAGAAGCTATCTGTGAACGAATATGTGATGTCATCATACTCTCACTCTTAATGAAGATTTAAGTGGAAATATTTAATAGCATCTGTAAATATTTTTAAAAATATCATTATCCCATTGCATTCCTTCAGTGATTCCATTAGGTAAGTATTATTTAAAGCTTAGAGAAGATACGTAAATTGTCCAAGATGATGGAGAGACAACTCATGTCCAGATCTTATAATTATAAATACAATATTATTTTCAGACTACGTACTGATATATTCCTTTTTAATGATTTATTTTTGGCTGTGCACAGGCTCTCTCTAGTCGCAGGGAGCAGGGGCTACTGTCTAGTTGTGGTGCATGGGCTTCTCATTGTCACGGCTTCCCTTATGGTGGAGCACAGACTCTAGGCACATGGGCTTCAGTAGTTGCAGCTCATGGGCTTTAGAGCGTGAGCTCAGTAATTCTGACACACAGAATTAGCTGCCCTGAGACATGTGGTGTCTCCCTCGACCAGGGACTGAACCCATGTCCCCTGCACTGGCAAGTGGATTCTTAACCACTGGACCACCAGGGAAGTCCTGATGTATTCTCTTTTCTAGAGTGAGTAGGAATTTTGATTCCAAAGAACTGTTTCTTTTCTTTTTAAAGATTTTCACCTTTGGTCTTTATTTTTTCAAATTCAAACATTAGACCACAAGATCTCTTCCTCTAGCTATACACTAATGTGCTCATTTGACTCTTGAACAAACATGCAATACAAGTCAACCGTGCTACAGGCACTGGGTAGGGACCAATAAATAGGACACCTGCTCCTTTTGTTAGTGTTAAAAGAACATATTAAGGGAATTCCCCAGGGGTCCAGTGGTTAGGACTAGTTCTTCCACTGCAAGGGGCACGATCCTCACCCTTGGTCAGAGAGTTAAGATCCTGCATGCTGCGTGGTATGGGCAACAACAACAAAAAAGAAGAATGGACTGAGATGAATATGCACCATCACACAATATGCCTCCAAAAACTTGCCATGCAGTGATGAGGATGAATTAATTCAAGTAACACAACCAGTTATCCCTTCCCAACAGGTAGGATCTGGGAACATCAAAGTGAGTCAGCACAGCAGGTCAGAACTTGTCTTGGTCACATGTGTCAACAGGCTAGCAGAATATTATGCAGAACTGTGAAACAGATAAGCAGAATATTTGACTGAGTCATGCTGCCACATTAAAAGGATGTGGAGAAGCAAATTAGGCATACTTTAGAAAGACAGATGAGCAGAAATAAGGCAAAAACTGATAGAACTGCAAGGAGAAATAACTGAAATATTACCACTATTCTAGTTGGAGATGTCAATACCCTTCTATCAGTAACAGACAAATCCAGCAGGCAGGAAATAAGTAGGACATAGTTGAAATCAATAGCATCTAACTGACTAGATATAATTGACAACTTTAGAATATACCATCCAACATATACTCTTCTCAAGCTCACATGGAACACTCACTAAGATGGACCACATTCTGAGCCATAAGACACATCTTAACAAATTAAAAGAACAAAAATCAAACAGTGTATGTATGCTCTTAGACTACAATGGAATTAAACTAGAAATCAATAACAAAAGACAGCTGAAAAATCCCCAAATACTTAGAGATCATACAACACATTTTAAAATCTCAAATTTAAGAAAACTGTTTAAAGTAAATAAAAATGCTGCTGCTGTTTAGTTGCTTTAGTCACGTATTACTTTTTGAGACCCCACGGTCTATATCCTTCCTGGCTCCTCTGTACATAGAATTTTCCAGGCAAGAAAACTGGAGTGGGTTGCCATTTCCTTCTCCAGGGATACTTATGCATAAAGGTAACAAAATTTGCATAAGATCAATATAAGGAAAACTACAAAATTCTGAAGAAAGAAAGAAGAAACAAATGAATGGAAAAAATTCCATGTTCCTGAACAGAAAGACTCAATATTGTGAAGATGTCAGTTTCTCCCAACTTTATCTACGGATTCAATATAATCCTAATCAAAATCCCAGAGAGTTATTTTGTGGATGTTAACAAACTGATTCTAAAGTGTATATGCAGCAAAAGAGTTAGAATAGCCAACAAAATATTGAAGACGAACAGAATCAGAGAACTGCCATTACCTAAAATCAAAACTTACTGTAAACCGATAGTAATCATCATAGTACAGTATTGGTAAATAGACAAATCAGTGGAACAGAGTAGAGAGCCCAGGGGAGAAAAAAACCCTACAAAACATACTCAATTGATCTTTGACAAAGGATCAAAAGCAATTCAATGGAGAAAGAAGTCTTTTCAACAAATGATGCTGGGCCAACTAGACTTCCATGTGCAAAAAGAAAAATTAATCTATAGCCACAAACTTTACACCATTAAGAAAAATTAATTCAAAATTATTGTAGACCTAAATGTAAAATGTAAAACTATAAAACTTCTAGCAGATAACATAGGAGAAAATCCTTATGACCTTCAGTTTGGTAACTTTTTAGATATAACACCAAAGGCATGGGCTTCCCTAGTGGCTCAGCAGTAAAGAATCCACCTGCAATGCAGAAGATGCAGGAGGCTCCAGGTTCAATCACTGGGTTGGGAAGATCCCCTAAAGCGGGCATGACAGCCCACTCTAGTATTCTTGCCTGGAGAATCCCATGGACAGAGGAGCCTGGCAGGTGATGGTCCATAGGGTCACAAAGAGTTGGACCTGACTGGAGCAACTAGCATGCACGCACCAAAGGCATGATCCATGAAAGAAAGTAAAATTTAGCTGGACTTCTGTAAAACTGTTCTGTGAAAGGAAACAAGGGACAGACTGGGAGAATACCATTGCAAAGACATTTCTAATAAAGGACTCTTATTCAGTGTGTACAAAAAACTTTAAAAATTCAACAATAAGAAAATCAGCAACCTTATTTTTTAAATAGGCAAAAGATATGAACATATACCTTACCAACAGATAGCAAATAAGCACATGAAAAGATGCTCAAAAGCATGCATCATTAGGTAATTTCAAATTAAAGCAACAATGAGATACAGCTATTAGAATGGCTAAAATTCAAAACACATACCAAATGCTGATAAGAAAATAGAGCAATGGGCACTCTCTCATTCACTGCTGATGGGAATGCAAAATGGAAGAGCCACTTTGGAGAACAATTTGAAGTTTCTTACAAAACTAAACATACTCTTCCAATATGATCCAAAAATTGCACTCCTTGGTATTTACTGAAATGAGCTGAAAACTTATACCCACACACAAAACCTGCACGTGGATGTTTATAGCACCTTTATATATAACTGCCAAAATGTGGAAGCAACCAAGACGTCCTTTAGTAGATAAATGGATCAACAATGGTACCCCCATACAATGGTATATAGTTCAGCTGTAAAAAAAAAAAAAAACCAACAAAACATAAAATGAGGTATCAAGTCATGATGAAACTTGGAGGAACCCTAAATGCATAATACTAAGATTACCTTGGAGAAGGAAATGGCAACACACTCCAGTATTCTTGCCTGGGAAATGCCATGAACAGAGGAGCTTGGCAGGCTATATACTCCACGGGGTCGCCAAAGAGTCTGACAGTGACTAAACAGCAAGTGAAAGAAGTCAATCTGAGAGGGCGACAACTTGTCTTAACTATATGGGATTCTAGAAGAGGCAAAAACTGTGCAGACAGTAAGAAGATCAGTAGTTTCCAGGGATAATCAGGGAAGTGAAAATAAATACATTGAGTACAAAGGACCTTTAGGGCAGTACACTATCCTGTTTGACACTATAGTGGTATATCCAGGTCTCTATACATTTGTCGAGACCTACAGAATGTGCAATACCAAGAATGAACCCTAATGTTCAATGTTCAATGGATTTCAGGTGATTAGGATGTTTCAGTGTTGGTTCATGGATTGTAGCTATGGTACCACTTTGGTGGAGGATGGTTAGGGAGGCTAAATGTATGTGAAGGGAAAATTCTGTGTACCCTGTACTTAATTTTATTGTGAATCTAAAACTCTCTTAAAGATAAAAGCTATTAAATGAGAGAGAGAAAGATGAATAAAGTGACAGGTCCTGGAGGATTCCCTGACACCCAACACACAGTTATAACTTTAGTATACAGTTCATCTCCTGCCTGCAGAGGCAAAGAGTTGAGGAGAAGATGTCAAGGAACACTGACCAGACCCTAAGTGAAATGATATGAAAAGACACTATCAAAAAGAGCAGTAGATTTGGAGCCAAGAGGCTTAGTCTAGCACTACTTATCTGTGACCTTGATGAGTCACTGAGTTTTGGTTTTCCTTGTCCCTTATAAGGATCATTATGAGGATTAAGTGGGTTAGCAAGTGTGAAAGTCCTCAAAAATACAAATTGTCATTCTTATGGAAGACTGAAACCATAAACAGATACAGTGGAAACCTGGGTGAAACAACCCAAGTGTGCCAGGAAAAGAGGCTGAAATGCTCAGATTGCAGGATAGGATATTGGGAGCAAGTCAATAACAACTAGCTCTGATGAGTGATTGCTTATGGAGAAGTTGGAAATAGAAGAAGTCAATAGTGACCTGAGGATTTCTTACTGGCAATACAAGAATAACAACAACAACACGGGGTATCCTTCAGACACAGGACAAGTTAGGAGGAGAAAAGAGTTTTTAAGGAAGGCAGTTAAGTCTTCAAATGGAACATCCACTGTGTAATGAAAATTGTGCAACAGAGACTCAGAAGGGAGACTGAGGCCAGAGATACAGAGGCAGGAGTCACCTGCTTCCAGCTGATTGGTAAAGACACAGTCCTCGGGGAAAACTAGAGGCAGGTGACAGGGAGGACAGCAGCGGGCTGGGAACGAACGCTCTGATGGCCGACTCTGCCTAAAGGGCTCCATCTCCAAGAGAGCTCATGGGCTGTAAAATGAAGTCACCGGATATCCATGCCTCCAAACACTGCCCTTGGAATCCTCCTCCAATTCAAACCTGAGCTAATTAATCAAAGGAGACAGAAACTTCCAAAGATTTATTCTTTTATGTACTAATCATCTCTCTTCTCCACGCTGTTCTCCAAAGTCTTCACTGAATTGCTTAATAAGCCTGTTTGGGACTTTTACTAGCCGTCACCTGCATATGCATCTGCCAAGGAAAGTCTTCCAGTGTATGGTAGCTAACAAGCCTGACGCTGTAGCGGGTATTGAAATAGGGCTCATGGACATGACAGTTGGTGATAATTGCTCTGGAACTCTTACAGGCTAACATCCCAAGGCTTTTAAAAATTTTTTTAGCTATTTTTCTTTTGAAGTCCTGGACCACTGTCCTCATTAGCTCCAAGGCTCTCACCATCGTGTGAGCGCCATTCTTTTCCTCCATTGTCACAGCCAACAATAGCCTTGTCTCCTCTGTGGTCCAATTGTGTCTTAGATTTCCTGTCCTGGCTACATTCACAATCGCAGTCCTTTACATTTCAAGGACAAGGAAGATTCCAAACTCTGACCATTCAGAGAGAAGTTTGGATTTTCTTTCATTACTGATTCTTGCTCCTTACAACTTTCATGATTTATAGTCTTTCTTTGAGCTATCATGGCTGTGGGGTTTGGTTTGTTTTTTTGGACCCTTGACCTGAGCAAACAAACCAAGCAATGCATCTCGTACATGTGCTTCTCCCCATGTGGCCAGGCTCGCATCTCAGTGCCCTGTGCCTTCTGAGAGAAGGTGGCCACAGGACCGGGATGCTCAGAGAGACTGGAATCAAGCACCCCTGAAACCCAAGAAGGCCATTAACATGGGGCCTTAGTTCAATGTAGGTCCAAGTGTATCAAGTTGGGAAACGTGCTCCCATCCACAGAAATGACCAGTTCTCCTGACACCCCTAACTGTGTGTGTTATATGTTCAGTTGCTCAGTCACGTCCAACTCTTCAAGACTCACTGGACTGTAGCTCACCAAGCTCTTCTATCCATGGCATTTTTCAGGCAAGAACAATGGAATGGGTTGCCATTTCTTGCTCCAGAGGATATTCCTGACTCAGGGACTGAACCCACATCTCCTGCATTGCAGGTGGATTCTTTACCTGCTGAGCCATTCACTGTGGAATCCACTTCCTGTCAACTCAAAAGAGATCCTAAAAGGGGCCAAAAAGCATCATGTAAAATACGATCTTTAAGTGACTCAGAGATCTTTTTCACTTTTCAAGCATCAGATCATTATCCTAGCACATTTAATAATTTCCTGCATAAACAGCTATAGGAGAGGCATTTCACAAAGCTAATCAAACACATGTGGTGCCTAACCTCTAGGCCTTTATAATTTAAAAATGATGATGCCAGTGAAGTTGAAGGAACTAATTCAGGACATAAAGAGAACTGAATGAATTTACAACCACACAACTGGGGCTTCCCACTTGGCACAGTAGCAAAGAATCTGCCACAATGCAGGAGCTGGAGGAAACTCAAGTTTGAACCCTGGGGGGGAAGACACCCTAGAGAAGGGAATGGCTACCCATTCTAGTAGTCTTGCCTGGAAAATTCCATGGATAGAGGAGCCTTGTGAACTCCAGTCCATAGGGGCACCAAGAGTCAGCCACGACTGAGAATGCACAACCACACACACGGTAAATGAGCTACAAAAGTCAATATGACATCCTTTATATGCAGAATCTAAAAAGACATTATACAAATAGAATTATTTATGAAACAGAGACTCACAGACTTAGACACAAATTTATGGTTGCAAAGTGAAGGATGGGAGGAGGGATAGGGAGTTAGGGATGGGCATGTACTCACTGCTTTATTTAAAACGGATAACAAACAAGGACTTACTGTATAGCACAGGGAACACTTCTCAATGCTTTATGGCAGCCTGGATGGGAGAGAAGTTTGGGGAGAATGGATAATGTGTATGTATGGCTGAGTCACTTCACTGTTCACCTGAAACTATCACAATATTGTTAACCACCTATACCCCGATAGAAAATAAAAAGCTTAATTAAAAAAAAGTTCCTTAAGACTATTATTTCTCTTTTCAGTCTTGTATATTCACTAGCTAAGCCAACAAAAGTGGTAATAGACAATGCATTCCTGTCCGGCTCTGTAACGCAAGCTCCCCAGAAGGCAGGCCCACCCCTTCCTTAACTCAAGCCTGTGTCTTAGCTGACTCAGTGCTGGTCTGTTCTGATTATTTCAACCAGGGGTCCTTCCTGTCTTCTCCAGACCCTCTTTCCACAATCATCTGCCCACAGAGGACAAGGCCCAGGTTTTCCCACCTTATTCTCAATCATGCTGTTTCAGAGAGGTAATTAATGACTGGCCATAGTCAGTAAAATTAATGAAAGGACTGGATTCACTTATTCACAAGCCTCCAAGGACCCAAGAACTGTATTTTGACAGAGCAAGTTTGAATAACTTTGCCAAGGAAGTTAAGAAATGCATTAGACCCAGGGTCTGACCAAGAGTTTAAGAGCCCAGGGTAAAACTTACCTTACAGCTGTGTAGGAAAGCAGAGTTCCGTTTTCCATAACAGTCATCAGCTCTGTTGTGAAGATGTCGATCCCATCAAAGTGGCAAACAGGGTAGTGTCTGAAGCCACTGGGAGTAAGCAGTGGGGTCAGGCAAAGGGATCTACATGGGACCAAAGCATCGGGAGGCCCCTGTCGTCACCACAGTTAGCCCTGACTGGCAGGAACACGTGCACAGTAAAGTCTGCAGCTGGTCCTGGGACCTTCAGCAGGGTTCAGCCTAGTTCCTGCCTTGGAGCCATACCAACCCCTCAGGCCCTGCAACTGAGCAAAACTCAAGTCCCTGCTCTTTCTGGGATCTCTGTGAAGAACCCACCAGCTCTCTTCTACCCTCCTTTTTCGCGACTTCTCAAAGACCCAATCCTTTCTAAGCTGTAGACCTCCCCCACACCTTGCGAATCAGTGGGTTTCAGCTTTCCAAAAATCCAAAAGTTGTGTGTCTTGCAGGAAACTTTGGCTTTTGGTCCAGAAGTAGAAACCATCCTGAAGATAAGAAGGCAAGAGAGTTCTGGCTACTTGCTTAAAATGGAGAGAGGGAAAAATACAGAAAGAAGAATTATCTTGCCAAAGAGGTGACCGTGGGTGTCACAGATACAAAGAGCAAGGGTCTACCTTTGCGGAAGGCCTAGAGATGGGGCAGAGAAATGATTTTAAGATGAGGCTTCAGGTATATAAATTTACACGTGCTCTTCAAAAATATATAATTTGCAAGTTATGGAAAACCTGCACAAATTATTTTTAACTGACATAAATTTCACTGAAGATGGTCCAGGAATGCAGCTAAAACCGTATTTCTTACTACATGGTAGATTTCCTAGTGATGACAATAACCATGACAATTACAATGAAAAGACAGGATGGCATGAACTCCTTAAATTTTTCTGACATTCAAGTACATATATTTTTAAAGTTTGCCTGGAGGGATTTGGAGATCAAGTTAGTCCTCCTTAATTTCCCCTCACCTTACTCCTCATGCCTAATTGGAACAGGCATGGAGACTGACATTAGTTTGCCTGATTGAGTGAAATCAGACACGTTGAACTTTCAGGTCCAGTAATTAATACCTTGTCAGATAGGAAGACAGTGGTGCACTGAAGGGGAAAAGCCCAGGAGTAATTACACAGTGGCCAGGTTAGGGCTCAGTAAGTGACACTGACTTATCAGCCCTGAGCTTCTGACATTACTTGTCAAGACTGATTTATAACAGAAATGACTCATCTACCCTTCTCATTCTCAGATCAAGGTGTGTCCTCCACTCAGGGAAGTCTAACTTTCTTTGGCAGATGGATGGAGTCAGAAGTCTAATTAACATGATGATAAATCACATGGAAGCCATGGCCTATTACCTGATTCTCAGATAAGTCATTCCACATCTTAGACTGTCATTTGCCTAGTCCCTGTGCCTTTGTAGAGGATCAGTACAAAGACTGCCCTGAACTAAATTAGAATATTTCTGGAAGGTGGGGGGGAACAGTGTTACTTGTAAACAGAACATTGGAAAAAATGGAGAAAGAAAGGAAACATATATTGAGCATCTTTAAGATACAACTGGGCTCTTTCTTTTATCAGCTATGTGTCTTTTTCACAAAGAATTATCCAGAATGAGAGTATCCAAGGCCTAGCCAAAAGGGGGTGATTTCAAACATCTGGGATTCTGTGGGGACCCCCTCCCACAGGTAAACAAGAAACTGAAATCCAGTAAATGCTGCAAAGTAGGGGAAAAAAAAACCCCACAAGGTTTGTATGGCCAATCTATGCATCCTTGTTTTACTATGTCCCAGCTGGCAGACCTAAGATCAAGTCTTAACCTCTCTAAGCCTCCATTTCCTCACCTCAAAAACATAATTAAATGAAATAATGTGAAGATCAAAAAGACAAAAACCCAGCTAAAAATGGGCAAAGGTTTTGAATACACATTTCTACAAAGAAGATATGCAAATGGCCAATAAGCGCATGGAAAGATGCTCAACAACATTAAACATTTAGGAAATGCAAATCAAAAATCACAGCGAGATATTACTTGATATGCACTAAGATGACTATAATATAAAAGTCAGACAGCAACAAGTGTTTATAAGAACATGTAGAAATGGGAAGCTCCATTCAATGCTAGTGAGAATGTAAAATGGTGCAAACATTGTGGAAAAGTCTGCAGTTCCTCAAAGGGGTAAAAATAGTTACCACATAACCCAGCAATCCCACTCCTTGGTGTACAACAGAAAGAAATGAAAATGTGTGTGTGTGTGTGTGTGTGTGTGTGTGTGTGTGTGTATGTGCTCAGTTACTCAGTCATGTCTAACTCTTTGGGACCCCATGAAAACATATGCCCACTCAAATATAAGTACCTAAATATTCATACTTAAGAAGTAGAAATAACCCAGATGTCCATAAATTAATGAATCAGTTCAGTTGCTCAGTTGTGTCCAACTGTTTGCAACCCCATGAACCGCAGCACGCCAGGTTTCCCTGTCCATCACCAACTCCTGGAGTTTGCCCAAACTCATGTCCATCGAGTCAGTGATGCCATCCAACCATCTTATCCTCTGTTGTCCCCTTCTCCTGCTCTCAATCTTTCCCAGCATCAGGGTCTTTTCAAATGAGTCAGGTCTTCACATCAGTTGGCCAAAGTATTGGGGTTTCAGCTTCAACATCAGTCCCTTCAATGAACACCCAGGACTGATCTCCTTCCGAATGAACTGGTTGGATCTCCTTGCAGTCTAAGGGACTCTCAAGAGTCTTCTCCAACACCACAGTTGAAAAGCATCAATGCTTCAGTGCTCAGCTTTCTTCACAGTCCAACTCTCACATCCATACATAACCACTGGAAAAACCACAGCCTTGACTAGATGGACCTTCGTTGCAAAGTAATGTCTTCTGCTTTTTAATATGATGTCTAGATTGATCATAACTTTTCTTTCAAAGAGTAAGCGTCTTTTAATTTCATGGCTGCAATCAACAGCTATGGTGATTTGGGAACCCCCCCAAAATAAAGTCTGCCACTGTTTCTACTGATTCCTCATCTATTTGCCATGATGTGATGGGACTGGATTCCATGATCTTAGTTTTCTAAATGCTGAGCTTTAAGCCAATTTTTCACTCTGCTCTTTCACTTGCATCAAGAGGATCCTTAGTTCTTCTTCGATTTCTGGTATAAGGGTGGTGTCATCTGCATATCTGAGGTTATTGATATTTCTCCCAGCAATCTTGATTCCAGCTTGTGCTTCTTCCAGCCCAGAATTAATTAATTAATACATAAAACAAAAAATGTAGCATATTCTTACAGTAAAATAGTATTAAGCAAAAAAACTTAAAAATCAATACATACATGGCATAATGTATGTAAAGTCTCAACTATAGTGCTAGATAGATAATGGTTGCTTAGAAGCCAAGAAGTCACTCAACTACAAAGTTAAGTGGTTTAAAAACTAAAACATATTTTTCATTATATTTTCTATTCCAAAGATATTTATACCTTATATAACATTAAGACTAGTTTCATTTTTCAAAAATTTAATTATACATCCTCAACCTTTATAAATTTCATGAAACCAGTGGTTACAAAATATATTGGGTTAAATAATACTTTATTTCCTGGTATTTTAAACAGGATTCGTGACTTTTTACTGTGCTTTCTGGATGGTGTTTCATTTTTATTGTTTTTTTAAGAGGTAAAGAAGTCAGAACTTTATGTAACAAAGTTGAGTTATAAAAAACAGCTTAATCTTCACAGGATGAGACTTAATCCAATTTTCTCCAGGTAGCATCCCATCAGTAAATCACTTCCCAGGACAAAATGCAGAAACAATGGAACAAAGTGCTATCACTGACTTGAATTTTCTGAAATACTCTCTTGAGTCAGTCAAGATCTCAGAAGCATCCCTCAGTGAAAATAGTAATTTCCCTGATCATGGAGCTACTGAGTTTCAAAATATTTGTACAGTCTAAAGGGTGAAAAGTAACTATCAAAACCAAAGAACCTATCCCCAGGTTGGGGTACCAATGATAACTGCCCCAAAGTGGAGGCAATGAATCTCTCAGTTCTTTTATCTGGTCTCAAAAGCCTGAAACGGAGGTAAGGGAAGGTTTGGGTCTGCTAGGATTACCTTTCTGTTTGCATGAAAACCTAAATCTCTACTCCGTTTATAGCTTCTCAGGGGTTTTCACATCTCCAACAGCCAGGACATTTAGGGTGGGGTGATGACAGGATGAAAAACAGGAAGAATACAGGAGGGTTACTCTGAGGTCCTAGACTCCTTAGCAGAGAATTTGGAATGACTCTTCAAAAGAGGATGTGTTTAGAGTTGTGTTAGCCCACTGTTTCTGAACAGAATCTAAAACACCAGGGTTTTAGTGTTGGTGCAGGATTTTCTAGGAAAGCTAGAAGGGAATAACCCAGATAGACCACTGGGCTTACCCTCAGCCAGGTGACTGTCACCATAGCCTCTGTTCTCCGGGCTGTTACATGTGGCCAGAAAGTACAGTTTCCAGGTGCTCGGCGTGTACACCAGCAGGCCACGCCCTCCAACTCTCCCAGCTGCAGCGTGATGAGGACCCTGGCCTCCAAGGCCAGGAGGGCAATTACATTTGGTTATGGTCCCCTAGGTAAGAATTGGAGAGGGAATGGCAGTCCACTCCTGGAGAATCCCAGGGACAGAGGAGCCCGGTTGCAAAGAAACGGATACAACTGAGTGACTAACACACCTAAGGTAAGAACAGAGGCAAACACTGCCTGAAGTACAGAATTCAGTTTCCCCTGTCCTACAGTGAGGAGAAAGTTTTAGAGGTGACTTAATTTTAGTGTCTCACTTAATTCTCTTTCACAAATGCCCTTCTTTGCTCACGCTGTGGGATCCCCACATGAAATACACATTTACAGTCAGCAGCTCTGGAGTCTCCCCTTGGTTTTCTCTCTACACTTTTTCCTATACATTAAAAAAAGTCATTTAACTAATAAGTTGTGCCTCAGTTTCCACATCTGCCATCAGGGTACATAATTTCATTGACATTTATGAGAAAAAGATGTCTAATCTAGAAATAAGTTATTAAAATTAGTTTTCAAATTCTACTTTGCACCTGTAATCAACCAGTTAATCTAAAATGATCTCATTAATTTAAAAAAATCAACATAATATTATGCTATTCTATAATTTAAAGCACTTTAAAATACACATATGATATGAATACTTTACACATATGATGTGACTATCATGTGTATATGATACATGTACATGTGTAAACATGTACCCAGTGTAAACTCAGCCTAGGTTTCAAAAAAAGAATGCAAAGGCCAGGGTGATCTGCTGGTGTTTTACACAGAAAGCCTGCTGCTGAAAGCTGCAACTTAAGCCACCCACATCTCAGTCAATAACACTGCTAATTAGCTTAGTCAGTATCAGCAATTGGTGTTCAGTGATGAAAACAGTGGCCTCATGGGTTTTGCTGGTGGTCCAGTGGTTAAGATTCTGTCCTGTGATGCAGCTAACACAGTCTGATCACTGTTCCAGGAAGATCCCACATGTGGCCCGTGTGCCACAACTGCTGAGTCCAAGCTCCAGAGCTGGAGTGCTACAACTACTGAACCCATGAGCTACGACTACCAAAGCGTTTGCGTCCAGAGCCTGCGCTCCACAGTAAAAGAAGCCACCGCAATGAGAAACCTGCACACAGCAACGAAGAGTGGCCCCTGCTTGCCACAACTAGAGAAAGCCCACATGCACAGCAAAGACCCACTACAGCCAAAAAATAAAAAAATCTTAAGAAAACAAAAAGAAAAGACAGTGGCCTCATGAATAGCATGATAACATTTTAGAAAGCACTCTTATTGATTAAATTAGTCTAGGTATTGGTTTAAGCTAGGTACTGGTTTAAGATATTTTAGAGATACTCAACTCCTTTGCATGAATAGGGTATAAAATCCAGTGAGGCCTAAGTGTTCATCTTTAAGGACAGCACCCAATTGTTTTTTTTTTCTATTTTCATTTTTATTTTTACTTTATTTTGCTTTACAATACTGTATTGGTTTTGCCATACATTGACATGAATCAGCCACGGGTGTACATGAGTTCCCAATCCTGAACCCACCTCCCACCCCATACCATCTCTCTGGATCATCCCTGTGCACCAGCCCCAATCATCCTGTATCAAACCTAGACTGGTGATTTGTTTCTTACCTGATAGTATACATGTTTCAATGCCATTGCCCCATATCATCCCACCCTCTGCCTCTCCCTCAGAGTCTAAAAGTCCATTCTATACATCTGTGTCTCTTTTGCTGTCTCGCATAGAGGGTTATCATTACCATCATTCTAAATTCCATATATATGCATTAGTATACTGTATTGGTATTTTTATTTCTGGCTTACTTCACTCTGTATAATAGGCTCCAGTTTTATCCACCTCATTATAACTGAGTCAAATGTATTCTTTTTAATGGCTGAGTAATACTCCATTGTGTATATGTACCACTGCTTTCTTATCCATTCATCTGCTGATGGACATCTAGGTTGCTTCTGTGTCCTGGCTCTTATAAACAGTGCTGTGATGAACATTGAGGTACACGTATCTCTTTCAACTCTGGTTTCCTCAGTGTGTATGCCAAGCAGTGGGATTGCTGGGTCATAAGGCAGTTCTATTTCCAGTTTTTTAAGGAATCTCCACACTGTTCTCCATAGTGGCTGTACTAGTTTGCATTCCCACCAACAGTGTAAGAGGGTTCCCTTTTCTCCACACCCTCTCCAGCATTTATTGCTTGTAGGCTTTTGGATCACAGCCATTCTGACTGGTGTGAAATGGTACCTCATTGTGGTCTTGATTTGCATTTCTCTGATAATGAGTGATGCTGAGCATCTTTTCATGTGTTTGTTAGCCTTCCATATGTCTTCTTTGGAGAAATGCCTATTTAGTTCTTTGGCCCATTTTTTGATTGGATCATTAATTTTTCTGGAGTTGAGCTGCATAAATTGCTTGTATATTTTTGAGATTAGTTGTCAGTTGCTTCATTTGCTATTGTTTTCTCCCATTCAGAAGGCTGTCTTTTCACCTTACTTATAGTTTCCTTTGTTGTGCAGAAGTTTTAAGTTTTAATTAGATCCCATTTGTTTATTTTTGCTTTTATTTCCAGTATACTGGGAGGTGGGTCATAGAGGATCCTGCTA
>SJYC01068111.1:0-15063 GCA_006408675.1 Madoqua kirkii | reverse complement strand
ACAAACAATCTCAAATACACGCAAGCAACTCCTGCAGCTCAATTCCATAGTTCTCTTTTGAAGAGTACTAATCCCATTAAGGGGCTTCCTGGGTGGCTCCAAGGCAAAGAATACTCCTCTCAATGCAGGTGACATGGGGTTCTATCCTTGTTCAGAATAATCTCCTGGAGAAAAAAAATGGCAACCCACTTCAGGTTTCTTGCCTGTGAAATGCTATGGGCCGAGGATTCTGGCAGGCTACAGTCCATGAGGTTACAGATGACTTAGTGACTTAGTGACTAAACAACAACAATCCCATTAATGACTCTACCCTCATGACTCTCACAAGCTCTACCTCCTAATACTAGCACCCATAAGAGAGAGGATTTCAACACACTATTTGAGGGGTGGGGAACAAAAGCATCCACACCATAGCATATGTATATAATCTAAATAGAAACTTTCTAATAAAATGACAATAAAGATCATTACCTCCATGTTCCTTGTTGTTCAGTGGCTCAGTCATATCCGACTCTTTGCAACTCCATAGACTGCAGCACGCCAGGCTTCCCTGTCCACTGTCTCCTGGTGTTTGCTCAAATTCATGTCCGTTGAGTCAATGATCCATTCAACCATCTCATTGTCTGTTGCCTCCTTTTCCTCTTGCTGTCAATCTTTCTCAGCATCAGTGTCTTTTCCAATAAGTTGGCTGTTCGCATCAGGTGGCCAAAGTATTGGAGCTTCAGCATCAGTCCTTCCAATGAATATTCAGGACTGATTTTCTTTAGGATTGACTGATTTGATCTCCTTGCAGTCCAAGGAACTCTGTACACGACTACTGGAAAACCATAGCTTTGACTAGATGGACCTTTGTCAGCAAAGGGATCTCTTCTTTTAAAAATGCTGTCTAGGTTGGTCATAGCTTTTCCTACAAGGAACAAGCAGCTTTTAATTTTGTGGCTGCAGTCACAATCCACAGTGATTTTAGAGCCCAAGAAAATAAAGTTTGTCACTGTTTCCATTGTTTCCCCATCTATTTGCCATGAAGTGATGGGACCACATGCCATGGTCTTCATTTTTTTTGAATGTTGAGTTTTAAGCCAGCTTTTTCACTCTCTTCTTTAACCTTAATTAAGAGGTTCTTTAGGCGTCTTCTGCATATCTGAGGTTATTGATATTTCTCCTGGCAATCGTGATTCCAGCTTGTGATTCATCCAGCCAGGCATTTCCCATGATGTTTTCTGCATAGAATTTAATTAAGCTGGGTGACAATGTACAGCTCTGACATACTGCTTTCCCAATTTTGAACCAGCCCATTGTTCCATGTCCGGCTCTAACTGTTGCCTCTTGACTTGTATACAGATATCTCAGGAGGCAGGTAGGGTGGTCTGGTATTCCCGTCTTTTTAAGAATTGTCCACGATTTGTTGTGTTCCATACAGTCCAAGGCTTTGTATAGTCCATAAGGCACAAGTAGATATTTTACTGAAATTCTCTTGCTTTTCCTATGATCCTATGGATGTTGCCAATTTGATCTCTGGTTCCTTGTCTTTTCTAAATCCAGCCTGTCCTTTCTAAAATTCTCAGTTCATGTACTGATGAAGCCTAGCTTAAAGGATTTTTCCATTTTACTTCAGAAGAATTCAACTGAGAAAGTGATTGACTTTAAGGCAGCAATCAGGATCAAAATGTTACAGCGCCTCTGTCCCATGAACATTTTCAGAGTCTCCTGATTTAGTATTGCTGTTGTGTGTTCTTCCCACCATAATTTTCTACCTCAATTGACTGCCACTTTTCAGGCTGCACATACCACCAACTTCCTAGATTCCACCACCACTGTTGGGAAACTTTGTTACTATTCACTAGATCCTCTAGCTCTTGAAAGACACAAATATTTTTGCCAAGTACCATTACTATTTATCCTCAGTTCACTCATTCACTTGTCTTCTCGTTTATTCTCGGTAATATTTCTTCCTTAAGCAACACCATCTTCCACAGTTCCCTCTGCCGAGTACTTTCCTGATATACACCTGCTTGTGCTTAGCTTCCACCAATGACTCCCAGGAAATTGTGCAGTCCTGTGGCTCTGCGTACTGTAGTGAAGTGTTGCAATAGGTCTGTCTCACCCAATCACTGTTTTAATTTTGTTTTACTTCCCACTAGGGAGTAACATAATAGAACTCTCCGGTATTCGAAATTAGTGAAACTACACTTCCTCTATTTTCAAATAAGTCCTTCCAGTCCTAGCTGCTTCTCAAGACACAGACAAGGGTTCACTGGTAGTTAAACAAGATTCAAATCACTGTTAGATGTTAAGAGGTGATGTAATTTACATAGTAATATATAACATTTGCAAAGGCAAAGCATACTTCTGTTGCCCTCCCATAAAGAACTATTTGCCATAAAGGCATAAAAACATAAAGGCAGGACTTTCCTGCAGAATTTTTCTGTCCTGTGTTTTCAGAAATTAATTACATCTTATAGCTTTAGTAAAATATCATACTTGCTTTTTTGAAAAACATTGCAGAAGCTGGTACGAAGAAAGAAAATAGGATATTATCTTGACTCTGAAATTTTCAATATTCAAATCCAGAAACTATGTTAAACTTACCTTCTGGGCTCCATCAGGTGACAGAGTCCTGTTTTCTTACCAGTCCTAAGAAAGAAACAGAACAAGAAAAATCCTATCTAGCCTTAGTTATTTTGATATCTATCATTCTATTTCTGTGCTAATACATATTGTCAGTGGGATGAATAAAACAGACAACTAGGCTTTGGAAATTTTACACACCAGTTTGAAGGTTACCAGCATTTAGGCAGGATCTCAATGGTAGTTAGTCTTTCATATCTTCAACTGTCCTAGTATTAGCAAAAATGTTTTCTTAATTTTTTTTTATTTTTAATATAAATTTATTTATTTTAATTGAAGGCTAATTACTTTACAATATTATATTGGTTTTGCCACACATTGACATGAATTCTTATGTCTCCTTTAGAAGCAGAGCTTGATCACTGGCTCAGGGTTATAGCTGGCCTCTTCTTTTAGGGAGCATTTTTTTCAGTTTTTTAAGGGCACTTTTTTTTTTTTCCAAATTCAATGTCTATTTCTAAGATCTACTGAAGTTGGAATCTTTTTTAACATTACTAAGGAAATCAGTCCTGAATATTCATTGGAAGGACTGATGCTGAAGCTCCAATATTTTGGCCACCTGATGCGAAGAATTGACTCATTAGAAAAGACCATAATGCTGGGAAAGTTTCAAGGCAGGAGGAGAAGGGGATGACAGAGGATGAGATGGTTGGATGGTATCACCAGCTCAATGGACATGAGTTTGAGCAAGCTTCAGGAATTGGTGATGGACAGGGCAGCTTGACGTGCTATAGTCCATGGGGTCACAAAGAATTGGACATGACTGAGCAACTGAGCTGAATTGAACTGATGCCCACTAAACTAAAGATGACTGTTCTAGTGCTGTTTATGTGCCCCTCCTATTTATATAATAGAAAAAAAAATCTGAGAAAAATTCAATTCAGAACTTTTCAAACTAGATTAGAAGGTAGAATTCTTCAGAGTGACTTATCTCTTTAGCAAGCCAATTTGGAAAAATCATGGACTATTAGCCACTCAGTTGTGTCTAACTCTTTGTGACTCCATGGACTGTAACCCCACCAGGCTCCTCTGTCCAGGTAATTCTCCAAGCAAGAGTACTAGAGTGGGTAGCCATTCCCTTCTCCAGGGGATCCTCCCAAAACAGGGATCAAACCCCGGATCTCCTGCATTGCAGGCAGATTCTTTACCATCTGAACCACCTGGGGAGCTTCTAGAAAGATCATAGAAGGCCTGAAATGTCCATTAAATTGAGATATATAACAGAGAATTATAATTGGGGTGAGATTAATTATATATTCCAATAGAAAAACTAAGCTGCACAATATCATATACTGTTTTTAGCAATCTAGAGAAACCTATACAACCTAAAGAAACTTATACATTTTTAAAAAACACTTAATTGGCTCATTTCACATCAGGAAGTCAGTATTTGTTGAATTATTAAGAGAAGATAACATATAATGGCATAGGCCAAGTTTCTGTATAACATGTCTTTACCATGCAAAGTTCACTGCAATGTGTATAATTTCAAGGTACACACTAATGAACTACAATGCTTTGTAATCTTAAAAATAATAAAAATCAAGAAACTGGTAGCTGCATATGACAAATACTTTTTAACAGACTGCTAAAAATTCTCATATTTCATTTCACTCTCTTCTTTATTAACCTTTATTCAAATGTTAAAGTATGGTAGATAAATAGACCTTAATTGGAACACTCTAACCTTTTTGAAGAATTACACTAATCATATCATCTTATTTTTCAATTAAGTAAATCATCTTTTCTGATAGTAGTATAATGACATTATTACCTCTTTAAGACCCCAGGAACAAAATCCACAACTGAACACTTCCTCTAAACCAAGCAATATCAGCCTAAGCTCCAATATGTCTATCCCAGTACCTCTCTAATACTCTACATATAATCTTGAATTTGAGAAATTATGCACATTAAAAGCTGTTACTTTAAATCAAATTAAGAATTTTTACTTGATGTCCGTGTGTAACTTTGAGATGGCCTATATTTCATATGCATGTATCCATTTGAAATTTTTGATAGAGTTCTTAACTTTTATCAAATTATCAAAGCAGTCAAGTAATACAAAACGCTTAATAATTTCCTCAATCATTTCAAAGCTGAGGCACTACAATGCTCACTTTGATCAAACATCAGCTGGGGTATTGAAACATAAAACTCAGGACATAAAAAATTTCAAGAAGCATCAGGTTTACTCAACACAGCATGGATAATCCCTGTGTAGCAATTATTCATGACTCATGGAGACAGTTCCTGGCATCCCAGCCCCTCTGTATTCAGGATAACGATGGTCATGGGACACGAGACTGAATGAGAAAGGATCACCTCAGCTCAGAAAAGCCATAAGCTCAGGGGTTCCTCAGGAAGACGTCACCAACTTCCATTCTCTGCTGCAGCTCTATCACAACCACCCTGCTTACTCAACACTTGACAAATAATACCTCCAATAAGGCAAGTCTGCCTAACTCACTATCTGATCCTTAGTCAGATTCTCATTTATCTTGAAATCCATGTATTCTCATAAACTGTAAGAGATAATTGCAAGGAGAATTCATGAAGTTTTTGACTCACTTGCCAGGGGAAGAGAAGGAAAAAGATCTTGAAATGCTCACATTGCCTTGTTTGCAATAAACTCTGTCTTCAAGCTGAGGAGAGTACTAGCCTTACCAAGGAAGGAAACTTTTGCATTCTTAGAGATATCACAGGTTCTCGAGATTGAATACGTTCAGGTGCATAAACCCAGATAACCTTGCATACTTAAAGAGTTCCTTTCAGTTTCAAAAACCTACACATGGAGGAAACTACTAGACTTGTTTCCTAGTACAGCATTCATTTTACCATGAATAAAAGCTTGAGCTCTCACATTTCTACCTTGGGATAGTGTCTATTCATGTTCAAACCAACCACCATCAATTACTGGATCTTCTTTGTCAAAAGCTGGTGGCACAGTTCTAAAATCCCACCTTCCTATCCCATTTTCCTGTGGGATCATAATCACAAGATGTGAACAAGTGGAAACAAGTGGAGTTTCCCACTATGCAGATTCCAAGGTAGAGATTTGGGTACAGTGAATTTGCTGGAGTGGGCTCTCAAGGAGAAATGGGAAAAAATATGATGGAGAAGAGAGAGAAAATAGACTGCAGTGATGTCATACAAGTCTTCTTGCATTCCCACAAGAAGCTATGAAGCCAGAATGACCCATAGAGATGTCCCACACTAAGTCGTGGAGTCAGTTAGTATACTCTCACAGTAACCAGTCACAGATTTCAGGCTACCTCTGGGAAGGGGGTATGACCCAAGAAAGGTGGTTCACTTACACTGAAGACAATTCCCAGAAAACTGGTAGACGGGGCTGCATTGTGATCTCAATGCCTGTGCCTTCTTAAATTTCATTGGTTGAAATCCCGACCCCTAAAAATGATATTATTGGGAGGTGGGGCTTTTGGGAAGTACTTAGCTTATAAGTGTGAGATTCTCGTGATTGGGATCAGTGCCCTTAAAAAAGAGATCCCAGAGAGCGAGCTTCTCCCTTCCACCCTGTGAGGACACAGTATCGTCTATGGACCCACAAGTGAACTCTCACTAGCCACCACCCTGAATGTTCTGGTGCAACAACCTTGAATGCCCCCAATCTCGAGAACTGTAAGAAGTAAAGATCTGTTTTTACAAGCCACTAGACTTATGCTAATTTTGTTATATTAATAGCATTCTGCAAAGAGTTGGACACGACTAAGGGACTGAACTGAGCTGAACTGAACTGAACTGAATAGCATTCCTAAAAGACTGAGAATTCACTCTGCAGACTTCCAACCACCAGTGGAATAATCCCTTCAGTTCTGATGAGGTGCAACACATATGAAAATGATTAAATTAAGCTGAATCATAAGGAAAGTTGTCAGTGATCACAGGTTTATTTGTTCAGCTATTTGATGGTTGACAACATCAGATCTAAGGGTCCCTTTATTTCTCTATGGTTAGAAGAATGAAACTATTTACTCAAGAAAGTTATCAAGTTCTTTAAACTGGTACAGTGCTGTATGTCCATTATATTTCAACAAAACTAGAAGAAAAAAAATAATAAAGAAATGTAGCAAGTTGTTCAGCTAGTAAGAAGGTGAATTAGCATATACGTGAAAAAATAAATGAAAACAAATAAAAACAAAGTGATTATTAAGATCCTGGTTAGACAGTAGATATTCATGCTTCAGGCATTATAAAATTTGAGGGCACACCTAACTAACAGTTAGATTACATCACCTTTATAAATATTCAAGTGGGCTGTTTCTACTTTTTCCATCCTACTCCTCTACCTCAAGGCAGGTGGGAGGGATGAGGGCAGTGAGTAGCTGAGGGATGCTTCAGGGAGAGTCCAAGGAGAGGAAGAGACACACCAGAGGGGAGGAGCAATTCTGAATGTTAATTTTGGCAAGCAAAGGTGACAGAGAATGCACTAATGGTGAAAGGGGAAGGGTTGGTTTGGACACGCCCTGAAGTTCAGGGGGTTAGTGTCGGCTCATCAATTTCATACCTGCAAGGCCAGTATGATACTGGATGAGAAAGGTATCAGAGAGAATTCAAATGGACATTTGTTCTGAATTTCTTGCTATAACTTTTAAAAAACTTAAACTTTATTTTCTAGAACAATTTTAGATTCATTGGAAGATGGTGAAAATAATGAAGGGAATTCCTCTATACCCCACATCTATTTTCCCCTATTATCATCATCTTATATTACTCAGGTAGCTTTGTTACAATCAATCAATACTGACAGATTATTATGTAATTATATATGTTATAATCTATTATTATTCAGATTGTCTTAGGTCTTCCCAGATCACAGGTAAAGCACCACTTCCCACTGAGTTGTCCCTTAGGCTCCTTCCATTCTCTCAGTTTCCCATTTTTTCCTTGTTTTTGGCAACTTTGACAGTTTGGAGGACCACAGATATTCTGAAGAGTGTCTCTCTACTGATTTTTCTGCTGTTTTCTATTATTATGATGGGGTTCTGGGATTTGGGGAGAAAGACCTCAGAGGAAAAATACAATTCGCATCACATCATATCAAGAATAAATAATAACATGACTTATCACTGCTGATATTAGCCTTGATCATCAATCTGAGGTAATGTTTTTCAAATTTCTATGCGATAAAGCATCCCTTCACCCATCTCTTCTTCTATACCGTGTTCTTTGGAAGTCACTGTGCACAGCCCACACTTTACAGTGTGGGCAGCAATACTCAACCTCTTCATCACCAGAGTGTCTATGTAAATTATCTTAATTCTTCTGCATGGCAATATTATCTCTTTTCTACATTTATTCATATGTTCATTCATTTACTTATTTATTGGTATCAGCGTGGACTTGCAGGTAAATATTTTATACTATTGGTTACAATCTAGTACTTCTTTATTCTTTCTTGTTGCTCAAATTATTACTGCTTTGGCCATTGGGAGCACTTCGTGTTGGTTCCTGTTCCATTGGCATATGCCCCTGTCTGTCTTTTTGCTTTGTTTTGAGCACATCCTTACTTTCTGCACTAGATGATTCTGCTGGTTTATCTCATATATTTCTTGCCTCAGTCCTAGAATCAGCCATGTATCCTAGGAATTCCAAAGCATTTGACTGGAAAAATGTTATCAGAAACCAAAATCTAGATGCTAGGTATATTCATAGCAACTGAACTGTCATTTGTTAGGTCATTTCAGCTGACAGAAAAGTGAAATATATGTATGTATAGTAAATTGGGTACATATATAAATATAATCATCAGTATTGTATCTTAATTTAAACAAGTTCTATGAGATCTCTGATTCTAATCCATTGCAACATGGATCATTGTAGCATCCTTTGTTTATCTCCAAAAATTTCACTTTGAAAGTTAGAAAAACAGTACCTCATTGTTGTTGAGTAATCCAATCATGCCTGACTGTTTGCAACCTCATGGATTTTTGCACGCCAGGCGTCTGTTTCACTTACCATCTATGGAATTTGCCAAGATTCATGTCCATTGCATTAGTGATGCCATCCAGCCACCTCATTCTCTGATGTCTCTCCTCTTCTGCCCTCAGTCTTTTCTGACATCAGGGACTTTTCCAATGAGTAAGCTCTTCACATCAGATGTCCAAAATACTGGAACTTCAGCTTTAGCATCAGTACTTCCAACTAGTATTCAAGGTTGATTTCCTTTAGGATTGACTGGTTTGATCTTGCTATCCAAGGGATTCTCAGGAGTCATCCCACTCCATATTTCAAGGGCATCAATTCCTGCATGTTCCTCCTCCTTTACTGTCCAGTTCTCACAACAGAACATGACACTGGAAAGGCCACAACCTTGACTATACAGATCTTTGTTGGCAGAATAATGTCTCTGATTTTCAACACTCTGTCTAGTTTTGTCGTGGCTTTCCATCCAAGAAGCAAACATCTTCTGATTTCATGGCTCCAGTCACAATGCAAAATGATTTTAGAGCCCAAGAAAAGCCCAAATCTGTCACTATTTCCACCTTTTTCCTCTCTATTTGCAATGAATTCATGAGGCCAAATTCAGATTTAAAGAAAGTAGGGAAAACCACTAGACATTTAAGGTATGACCTAAATCAAATCCCTTATAATTATACATTTCAGTACAGTTCAGTTGCTCAGTCAGGTCTGACTCTTTGCACTCCCATGAACTGCAACATGACAGGTCTCCCTGTCCATCGCCAACTCCTAGAATTTACCCAAATTCATGTCTATTGAGTCGGTGATGCCATCCAAACATCTCATCCTTTGTTGTCCTCTTCCTCCTGCCTTCAGTTTTTTCAAACACTAGGATCTTTCCATATGAGTGAGCTCTTCACATCAGGTGGCCAAAGTACTGGAGTTTCAGCTTCAACATCATTCCTCCAATGAACAGCCAGGACTGGTCTCCTTTAGGATGGATTAGTTGGATCTCCTTGCAGTCCAAGGGACTCTCAAGAGTCTGTTCCAACACCACATTGATTTCAAAAGAATCAATTCTTTGGTGCTCAGCTTCCTTTGCAGTCCAACTCTCACATCCATACATGACCACTGGAAAAACTATAGCCTTGACTAGACAGACCTTTGTTGGCAAAGTAATGTCTGTGCTTTTTAATATGATGTCTGGATTGGTCATAACTTTCCTTCCAAGAAGTAAGCATCTTTTAATTTTATGGCTGCAATCACCATCTGCTGTGATTTAGACAGTGGAAGGAACAATTAGATTCCATGGATTAGATCTGATAGAGTGTCTGAAGATCTATGGATGAAGGTTCATAACATTGTACAGGAGGCAGTGATCAAGACCATTCCCAACAAAAGAAGTGCAAAAAGGCAAAATGACTGTCTGAGGAGGCCATACAAATAGCTGAGAAAAGAAGAAAAGCTAAAGGCAAAGGAGAAAAGAAAAGATATATCCATCTGAATGTGAGGTTCCAAAAAATAACAAGGAGAGATAAGAAAGCCTTCCTCAGTGATCAATACAAAGAAATAGAGGGAAAAAATAGAATGGGAAAGACTAGAGATCTCTTCAAGAAAATTAGAGATACCAAGGGAACATTTCATGCAAAGATAGGCACGAAAAAGGACAGAAATGGTAGGGACCTGACAGAAGCAGAAGATATTAAGAAGAAGTGGCAACAATACACAGAAGAACTATACAAAAAAGATCTTCATTACCCAGATAACAATGATGGTGTGATCACCCACCAAGAACCAAACATCCTGGAATGTGAAGTCAAGTGGGCCTTAGGAAGCATCAGAACAAACAAGCTAGTGGAGGTGATGGAATTCCAGCTGAGCTATTTCAAATCCTAAAAGATGATGCTGTGAAAGTGCTACATTCAACATGCCAGCAAATTTGGAAAACTCACCAGTGACCAAAGGACTGGAAAAAGTCACTTTTCATTCCAATTCCAAAGAAAGGCAATGATGAAGAATGTTCAAACTACTGCACAATTGCACTCATCTTATACGCTAGCAAAGTAATGCTCAGAATCCTCCAAGCCAGGCTTCAACAGTATGTGAACCATTAACTTCCAGATGTTCAAGCTGGATTTAGAAAAGGCGTAAGTGCCAGAGATCTAATTTCCAACTTCTGTTGGATCATAGAAAAAGTAAGACAGTTCCAGAAAAAACCCTTATTTCTGCTTTATTGTCTATGCCAAAGCCTGTGACTGTGTATCACAACAAACTGTGGGAAATTCTTAAAGAGTTGGGAATACCAGAATACCTTACCTGCATCCTGAGCAATCTGTATGAAGGTCAAGAAGCAACAATTAGACCTGGACATGGAACAACAGATTGGTTCCACACTGGATAAGTGCATCAAGGCTCTATATTGTCACTCTGCTTATTTAACTTACATGCAGAGTACATCATGTGAAATGCCACGCTGGAAGAATCACAAGCTGGAATCAAGATTGTGGGGAAAAATACAATAACCTCAGATATGCAGATGAGACCATCCTTATGGCAGAAAGCGAAGAAGAATGAAAGAGCCTCTTGATGAAAGTGAAAGAAAAGAGTGAAAAAGCTGGCTTAAAACTCCATATTCAGAAAATAAAGATCATGGTATCTGATCCCATCACTTAATGGCAAATAGATGGAGAAACACTGGAAACATTGACTGACTTTAGTTTTTAGGGCTCCAAAATCACTGCAGATGGTGACTGCAGCCATGAAATTAAGACATTTGTTTCTTGGAAGAAAAGAATATGACCAACCTAGATAGCATATTAAAAAGCAGAGACATTTGCCAACAAAAGTGGTAGTCATGTATGGATGTGAGAGTTAGACTATAAAGAAAGCTGAGCACTGAAGAAGTGATGCTTTTGGACTGTGATGTTGGAGAAGAATCTTGAGATAGTCCCTTGGATGGCAAGGATATCAAACCAGTCAATCCTAAAGGAAATCAATCCTGGATATTCATATGAAGAATTGATGCTGAAACTGGAGTTCCAATACTTTGGCCACCTGATGTGAAGAACTGACTCACTGGAAAAGATCCTGATTACCAGTGTCCAGCCCCAGTGGGTCCAGGGAATTCGAAGTGGGGACATCATTGACGAGGAAAACTTATTTATTAATACAGAAATATAAGATTAGATTAGGAAGAAATAGTGTAGTAAGAAAATTTAGTGGAGAAAAGATGCTGAATAACTTGGTCATGTGGAAAGCCAATAAAGTTCCAGACAAGAAACTTGTACCATCTACGTTAGGCCACCGGTGCACGTTTGAATATCGGAGAGTGCCCCACCTTGGGCTCTCTTTCTTAAGGATCCTAAAAGCCGGGACAAGTAAGTAGACATGGTGAGCCTCCATATTCCAATGGTTCAGCCTGAAAAGGAGAGGGAGGGAGCAAGAAAAAGAATCGACATGGGGGAGGCCAGGCTTATGCAAAAAACCCCTCCCACTTTATTGTTCAAAAAGTGTTTATATACTCTAAATTTTACATAATGGAAGATACAGAGTCACACAGTGGCAGCAATCCTGACCCTTTCTGTATTATCTTTTTGTATACAAAAGGTCTCAGGTGATTTACATTATCTTCTGGCCAGGAGGCTTGCTAACACTTTTTTGGCTCTTTTTCTTAATGAATGTTAATCATGTTTCCCCTGACATGTTTTCCTTTAATCTGCATCTCCTTAAAGCACTAAAGTTACGTTTCTGTAGAACAGAGGCACAGTGGGTTTTAACAAAGAAGGTACTTAACTCAAAGATATAATGTTGCTATTTTTTTTTTCTCTATACCAACTATATCAACAAATAAAAGATATGAAAATTTGGCAGCAAGTATTGGCTCAACAAATGAAACCTTTAATCAGTCCAATTCTAATGATTTTGACTTCTCAGAAGCCCTTACATTCCTAGCATGTTTTAAGCTCCCTGTGCCTCTCGTGGTCAGGAGGACTCAAACAATCACATGCACAGCTGTACAAGTCCTGCAGGCAGGCTAGAAAGCCATCAGAGGGGTTTTTGGATTGAAACACTCATATTATTCCCAGAAGATTTATTATCTAAAAGCTCTAAATTAATTTAGAAAAAGGTGGTGGGAGGACAGTCCTCTGTTAATGACAGAAGAGTAGGTGGAAAGCATAACACAGTAAAGCAGGCAGACTGGTCTTGGGAGGTGGATGCTCAGGAAATCCAGGGGGAACCCCTGAAGCTTGATCATGTCCTTGCATTTGTCAGGCTTCCTTCCTCAAGACCTTGTCACAGGCGGGATTCCTCATGCTGCCCCCCTCGCACCTGATGCTGGGAAAGATTGAATGCATGAGGAGAAGGGGATGGCAGAGGATGAGATGGTTGGATGGCATCACTGGTTCAATATACATGAGTTTGAGTAAGCTCTAGGAGTTGGTGATGGAAAGGAAAGCCTGGTATGCTGCAGTTCATGGGTCACAAAGAGTCAGACATGCCTGAATGACTGAACTGAACTGAATCGGGCCATATGTCATGCTCTTAGTTTTGTTTTGGTTTTTAAATATTTGGTTTAAGCTGGCTCTTCCACTTTCTTCCTTCACCCTCATTAAGAGGCTGTTTAGTTCCTCTTTATTTTTTCCATTAGAGTTGTATCACCCACATATCTGAGGTTGTTGATGTTTCTCCCACCTATCTTGATTCTAGCGTGTAACTCATCCAGCTGGCATTTCTTATGATGTGCTCAGCATATAGGTTAAACAAATAGGGAGGTGGCAGACAGTGCTTTCATATTCCTCTCTCAATCTTCATTCAATTAGTTGTCCCACACAGCATTCTAATTTTTTCTTCTTGACTCCCATACAAGTTTATCAGGAGATAGGTAAAATGGTCTGATGTTTCCATCTCTTTTAGAGCTTTCCACAGTTTCTATGATCCACACAGTCAAAGGCTTTGGCATAGTTGATGAAACAACAGTAGTAGATTTTTTTCTGGAATTCCCTAGCTTTCTCTATGATCCAGTGAATGTTGGCAATTTGATCTCTGGTTCCTCTTCCTTCTCTAAATCCAGCTTGGGCATTTGGAAGTTCTTGCATATTGCTGAAGCCTAGTATGCAAGATTTTAAGCATGACCTTACTAGCATGGGAGATGAGTGCAATTTTCCAATGATAAGCACATTCTTTAGTACTACCCTTCTTGGGAATTGGGATGAGGATTGACCTTTACTAGTCCTGTGGCCACTGCTGGGTCTTCGAGATTTGCTGACATCTTGAATACAACACCGTAATGACATCATGCTTTAGGGCTGTGAATAGTGCTACTGGAATTCCATTGTATCCACTAATTTTATTAACTGCAGTGTTAAGTGAGTCCCACTTGATTTTTTCTCCAGAACGTCTGGCTCTGGGTGGCTGACCATAGCATCGTAGTCATCCAGTTCGTTTGGCTCTTTTTCATACAGTTCTTCCATATATTCTTTCAACTCTTTTTTATCTCTTCAGCGTCTACTAGGTCTCTGCTATTTATGTCCTTTATTGTGCCCATCTTTGGCATACATTTATGTAATACCTCAATGCTAGTATGCATGTATAGAAGGGTCAGAGTTGCTATTTGTTACATTAAATATTTTTCACTAATTATAGTTTATGTTCACTTTCTTGTTCTTCAGACCCAATTCATTTCCAGGTTTTAATATCAATACCTTCGCCATATTTTTAACTGTATATCAAATAGGTATAATTTCACATATTTGTAATACAGTTAAATTGTTCTGCCTTATGTACTACATTCTGCGATTCCCATAAGCTTCTAAATTATTTTTATAACAGTTTTATGCAATAAAGTTTACTCTTTGTGTTCAAAGTTCAATAGGCTTACTATCTCTATAGTTGTATCTTTCCAGGATGTCATACACTGGAATCAAGCCTATTCAGACTGATTTATTATACTTAGCATTATGCAATTACAATTTATTTATATAGCTTCATAATTCACTATTTTTATTTACTTATTTTTATTTTTAATATAAATTTATTTTAATTGCAGGTTAATTACTTTACAATATTGTATTGGCTTTGCCATACATCAACGTGAATCTGCCATGGGTATACACGTGTTCCCCATCCTGAACCCCCGTCTTACCTCCCTCTTTGTACCATCCCTCTGGGTCTGATTTATGCTTTTCTAGATATGAGGGGCGGAGAAGGCAACGGCAACCCACTCCAGTGGGTTCCAGTACTCTTGCATGGAAAATCCTATGGGTGGAGGAGCCTGGTAGGCTGCAGTCCATGGGGTTGCTAAGAGTCAGACATGACTGAGCGACTTCACTTTCAATTTTCACTTTCATGTATTGGAGAAGGAAATGGCAACCCACTCCAGTGTTCTTGCCTGGAGAATCCCTGGGACGGGGGAGCCTGATGGGCTGCCGTCTGTCTATAGGGTCGCACAGAGTCGGACATGACTGAAGTGACTTAGCAGCAGCAGCAGCAACATCTGAACTTAAATTTGTTTTT
>SJYC01068108.1:0-29353 GCA_006408675.1 Madoqua kirkii | reverse complement strand
CAGAGGATGAGGTGGCTCGATGGCATTACCGACTCTATGGACGTGAGTTTGAGTGAACTCCAGGAGTTGGTGATGGACAGGGAGGCCCTGCGTGCTGTGATTCATGGGGTTGCAAAGAGTCAGACACAACTGAGCAACTGAACTGAACTGAACTGAATGTCAGAAAACCAAAAAACAAAGAGTGGTGGACAGAATGTGTAGAAACTAGAATCCATTTTCATTATTGGTGGGACTATAACATGGTATTGCACCTGTGGTAAACAGTATGGTGATTCCTCAAAAGAGAAAATAGAAAAACAGAATTACTATGTGATTCAAAAAATTCCATTTCTAGGTATAAACCTAAAAGAGACAAAAGGAGGATCAAAGTGATATTTGTACACCATATTCATAGCAGCATTATTCATAATAGAGAAACTGTGGGAGCAACACAAATATCCATTGTTGAATCAGAAAAAGGTGGTATACACATACAATAGGCTATTAGTCAATCTTTGAAACAAGGGTATTTTGATATATGCTAAAACATCAATTAAACTTAAGGATCTTATTCTAAGTGCAATGTCACTCACAAAAAAAGAAGTGACTCCACGTAGATGCAGTACTGAGATTAGTACCACAGAGACATGAAGTAGAACAGTGATTTCCAAAAGGGGATCGGGGGTTACTGTCTGAGGGTAGAGCTTCAGTTTATCAGATGAAGAGCTAAAGAGATGGATGTCGGTAATGGTTGCACAACACCATGAATGTGTTAATCCGTGTGTTAATATGATTAGATAGTAAATTTCATGCTATATGCATTTGTCAAAATTTTAAAAATCGAGAGAAAAAGGGCAAGTAAGTGACTTTTATAGACAATGATGGCTAAAATTAAAAAGACTGACAGTACCAAATATTAGCAAGTATACAGACCAAGTGAACACTAACGCATTGCTGGTGAGAGTGTAAAATGGTAAACCCCTTTGGAGATGCAATTTTTAATAAATATAACTGCATACTTACCCTGTGCATTCATGCTCAATCACTAAGTCCAATTCTGCCACATCGTGGGCTGTAGCTCACCAAACTCCTCTGCCCTAGGGATCTCCAGACAAGTGTGTTGTTGTTTCCTTCTCCAGGGGACTTCCCACCCCAGGGATTGAACTCATGTCTTCTGCATTGGCAGGCAGATTCTTCACCACTGAGCCACCGGGGAAGCCCAATTTATCCCAGGAAACAGTAAGTGTACTGCTAAATATTTACCCACCAAGTTAAAATACATGTCCACAAACAAAACCTTACATAAGAAGGTTAAAATGTTCATATTGGCTCTAATCACAAAAACCAAAACCCAGTAATAATCCAATCTCAATCAACAAGGGAATGGATAAACAATGTGTAACATATTAATACCATAACTTAAACCTCAGCAATAAAAAGGACTATTTTAATATGCAACAACACAGTTGTGTTTCAAAAGCATGTTAAGTCGAAGAGGAGAAACACAAGAGAGAAACTATTCAATGATTCCATTATATGAAGTTTAAGAACTGTCAAAATTCATAGAAATAAAAATCAGAACAATCATTGATTGCTTCTAGAATGGAAGATGAGAACTGATAAGGAATCATGGATGAACTTCATAGGGTGGTGGAAATGCTTTGTCTTGAAAGGAGTAGTGCAAGAAAACAGTCTTGTTAAGATGAATCAAATTTTATACTTAATGTCTATATGCGTTAGATTATAATATAAACAATGCCTCAGTGATTTGTATTAGTTTGCATGCATGCCTGCTGTGTCACTTCAGTCACGTCTGAAGTTTTGTGACCCGATGGACTGTAGCCCTCCAGACTCCCCTGTTCATGGGATTCCCCAGGCAAGAATACTGGAGTGGGTTGCCATGCCCTCCTCCAGGGGATCTTCCTGACCCAGAGATTGAACCTGAGTCTCTTATGTCTCCAGCATTGGCAGATGGGTTCTTTACCACTAGCACCACCTTGGAAGTCCTTGTATTAGTTTATGTGTAACTAAGTTGCCAAAGTTTAAATGAGGTTCAAGGTTATATGAATACGGAATTCACACAAAGTCATCAGCTTTCTCCCCCTCTTTCTCTCTCTCCTTTCCTTTTCCTCTGCTTACCTCCTCTTGCCTCTGGCTTTACTCTGGGTCCACTTACTCCGCTGAGCCATAAGAACGTTCCCACCATTCCCCTGGGAATCATGACCCAGTTCACAATGCTGAAATCACCCAGGGAGTAAAATGTGGTATTAATTGAATCTATTCACATAAAAGAAGAATCAGCACAATGTGATTCTTATTTTAATCATGCTTCATCTCTAATTGGCTAGTCTGCTGAAGTCATACTAGGCAAACCAAATCTTAGAGCGGACACTGGTCACAGCTTCTCTGATCCACAGAGATCAATTACCAATTTGGAGTCTGCCTTTCTCCATTCTAAGAGAAGAGTCACATTTTACTTGAAACAGCTATTTATCGGGGCACTTATTGCTGTTTTTATAAAAGTCATGATAGGCCTTAAACTTATCACAGCCAGGGCTTTTGAGACAGACACATTATTGATTTTGTTCTCTAAACGGGTCACGTTGAGAAAATGGAATCAGATCTGAGCAGGAAAGGGGATGACTCTGAGCTTCATCACAGATGGAACCATGCTACCTAACCAAAAACTAAACCTCTGTCTTTCACTTCACTTCTGTTTACAAATTTGGTTTGACTTCTACATGCTTCTCTTCCTGCAAAAGTTCAACAAATTTTCTAGAAACGATTTGCCCTGCAGAGCTCAAACAAATAGGACTTCCCAGGAGGCTCGGTGGTTAAAAAACACACCTGCCAAGATAGAAGATGAAGAGATGCAGGTTTGATCCCTGGGTCAGGAAGATTCTTTGGAGGAGAAAATGGCAACCCACTCCTATATTCTTTCCCTCAGAATCCCGTGGACAGAGGAGCCTGGTGGGCTACAGTCTATTGAGTCATAAAGAGTCACTCACAACTTAGCAACTGAGCACAAGCCCCAAATAAAATTCTCAGATAATTTTCTTCCTGAACCCATGGCGTGCTGGGGATTTTTTTTTTCTATATCTGTTTTTAAAACTAAGAGCTAATTTCCTACATTGCTCTTGCTGCTAAGTCACTTCAGTCATGTCCTACTCTGTGCGACCCCACAGATGGCAGCCCACCAGGCTCCCCCATCCCTGGGATTCTCCAGGCAAGAACACTGGGGTGGGTTGCCGTTTCCTTCTCCAGTGCATGAAAGTGAAAAGTGAAAGTGAAGTTGCTCAGTCATGTCCGACTCTCTGCAACCACATGGACTGCAGCCTACCAGGTTCCTCTGTCCATGGGATTTTCCAGGCAAGAGTGCTGGAGTGGGGTGCCATTGCCTTCTCCGACATTGCTGTTTGCATTCCCTAACTCAGAAAAATTTTCCCTCCTAAAGTTCCTTGTCTGACTTCTTTTCTACCTACCTTCCATAGTTCACTTAGGAGGTCGATTTTGGATACAGTTGCCCACTAGGCTCTAACTACAGCCCACAGATTTGTTTTTGTAAACAGGTTTTATTGGAGTATAGCCCTGACTATTTCTTTACATATTTCCCATAGCTCCTTTCATGCAACTATGCCAAAAATAAATGGTTGGAAGTCATATAGTGCTGCTCATAATCCTAAAATTTTTCTTATCTGGCCTTGCACAGAAGTTTGCCCATGCCTGACATATACCCTCACCTTCTCATGCTTCCCTGCACAATGTTAGATATATAACATTCTCCTTGGGATGGAAGTGGGCTGTAAAGGAACTTAAGAGAAAACCGAAGTCGTATGGTGTTGGCCATATCTATGTATCATTGATGTTATTGACACAGAAAAGTGTCTTATTGGGAAACAACTCTCATATCAGCCAGTTTGGGGGTTTTGTTCTTCTCCTAACACCTGAATGACACTGGAAGACAGAGCACATGAGCAATTCTTTTCAACCTACTTATCCAGCCATTCAAACTTTCTCCAACAGTTCTCAGTGAAAGTTAATTTTTATCCAGATATAAACATGTTCTTGTGTATAAATATCTCAGGAAATTTTTCTTCTGAAATACTTGTTAAAGGTAACAATGTGAATTATATAGAAAATTCTTTACAAAGAATTCTGCACTATATGTTCTGACTATGGAAACAACCTGGAAAAGTCAATGAACAGTTTGGCAATGGAAGCCTGGTGTGGGAAGAAGCTTGGTTATGAAGAATCTGGAAGAATCAAGGCACACACAGTGGAGGCTAAGAGAGCACAAGAGAGTTATTTCACCCCCGGTCCATGGCAGACTCAGGAGGAGGAGGAGATGTTTTGAGGTGGATTCCCACTCAGCCATCGGTAACAAAGGTCCTAATGAAGGGTAGTAGCCTGTAAGCACCACGCTACTGAGCACTCTCTTGAGAGCTGGAGTTTTAGGATCACCTGTCCTCTCTCCTTTGAGACAGATGACTGCAAACAATGAATGCACAGAGCTGGGCATGGCTCAGCACTGACACCAATAATCCAACGAGCTTCTCATCATCACCTCCATCAAAGTCAAAGCACAGCAGAGGCCCCAAACCTGTTCCCAGTCCTCTTTACCTCGCCTCCATGTGATGCGGTGCTTATAAGCCCATGCATCAGTCACGGCTTAATACATTTGGGTCCACATAAAGTATTTTGCAGCTATATTAACTCAACAAAAATTGGAAGTGTGTGCTTTGCTTCCTAGCTTCTGGGTAGAATTGCACTACTAAACTAGTCAGTTCTTTGAAGGTTACTTCCATCCAAGTGTTCTGACCCACCTTGGAAGGTATTCTTTGAACACATACTTCACATCTTTAGTAATGATGGAAATACATGTGCTTGGGAAGTTTGGAAACTGGTTATTTTTATTAAAGTTTAAGATTACCTAACAGCTCTTTACAAATAGGTCTGTCATTTATAGATCATTTCCTTGTTTTCAGGTCTGGGCCTTATGCTCAGGTGATGTTTGTGGGAAACAATAAATATAGATATCACAGAATAACTAAGTAAATTTACCACATTGTATGTTTCTTTCTACATCTTGGTATTTCCAGTCAGTGCTATATTCTGTTTAAAATGTTAATTTATTGCTTCATTTCTTTAAGATGGTAATGTTGCTACATATATGCATGGTCTGTTTGTTTTGACTGCTATGTGTTATTCCATCTATTATGAGAGATATTCACATACACTGTGAATTTTCCACAAATACTGGTCTGTGGACATCTTTGCCATCTGCCACCAACAGGAGTTTCCCTAAAGCATATTTACCTTTTAATTCCCTGTGTTCTATTACGATAAAACACTTATATGATTGGCCAGCAGATTCCTTCTTCAGTAAACAGTCTGTTCATATATACTTTGCTTATTTTCTATTTTTTTGTTCTTGCTTAATACTAAGTATTCCATGTGTAATCTGACTACAAAACATTAACTTGCATTTGTGTAACAAATATTTTTTGCCAATGTGAGACTTATCTTTCAACTCTATTTGTTGTGATTTTGTTATGTTATGAAAGTGAAATTATTAATTGCTCAGTAATGTCTGACTGTTTGCAACCCCATGGACTGTATCTCACCCAGGCTCCTCTCTCCATGGAATTCTCCAGGCAAGAATAGTGAAGTGGATTGCCATTTTCTTCTCCAGGGGATCTTCTCGACCCAGGGATCAAACTCAGCTCTCCTGTATTATTGAAATTTATAATTTTAGAAGTAAAATGTATCTTGATTTTTATGTCTCCTTTGTAATTTGTATATCTTAAATTATTTCTTATGCAAAAGTTATGAACAGATTATTCTATATTTTCTGAAGGTTTAAAAGTTTCCATTGTCATACTTTTATTTGTAATCCATTTGAAATTATTGCTTCTAGTTACTGTTTCCATGTGGATACCCAGTGGTACCCATGCCATGTATGACATAGTCTATCATTTCTGCACAATTAATAACTTGAAAAACTATCTCTGTATTATAGAAAGTACACATATATTCTTGGGTCTGCTCCTGGGAACTCTATTATGTATATTTATTGCAATATTTTAAAAGCAATTTGTCCAATCTTACCACAAAACAAATATCTTTTGGAGATTTTAGCTGACATCTAGTTTACTTTATAAACTTAATAGGATTCAAATATTTACACTGCTAAAACATCCCATCTAAGAACATAGGAATTTTTCTTGATTTAGAATTTTCCTTTTATTAGATTCAGTATTAAGTAACTCATTGGTTTTCTGGGTTTGTAGCATAATTTTTAGCTTTTATATTATCATTTTTATGATTATATTAAAGCTAGCAAACATTGAAATTCCTTATTAATGCTAACATTGATCTAGATACTATGAATAATGTCAACTCTTTCTTTCAAATATTAATATCTATTTCTTCTCCTAGTATTAATGTATTATCTAGAACACTCAACATAATGATGAATAGTGGCACTGAAAGCAAATATCCTTGCCTTGTTCCTGACCTTAAATACATGAATGTTAAGAATTGTAATTGCTTTGTAGTATTCAGTTCAGTTCAATTCAGTCACTCAGTCCTGTCTGACTCTGCAACTCCATGGACTGCATCACGCCAGGTCCACCTGTCCATCACCAGCTCCCAGAGTTTATCCAAACTAATGTCCATTGAGTCAGTGATGCCATCCAACCATCTCATCCTCCATCATCCCCTTCTCCTACCCTCACTCTTTACCAGCATCAGGGTCTTTTTTCAAAGGAGTCAGCTCTTCGCATCAGATGGCCAAAGTATTGGAGTTTCAGCGTCAATATCAGTCCTTCCAATGCATATTCAGGACTGATTTCCTTTAGGATTGACTGGTTGGATCTCCTTGTAGTCCAAGGGTCTTTCAAGAGTCTTCTCCAATACCACATTTCAAAACCATCAATTCTTTGATGCTCAGCTTTCTGTATAGTCCAACTCTCACATCTACACATGACTGTTGGAAAAACTATAGCCCTGACTAGACAGACCTTTTCTGGCAAAGTAATGTCTCTGCTTTTTAATACTGTAGTAATCGTAGAAACCATTTAACTAAGTAAAGAAGTCCTTTTCCACTTGTAGTGGACTAGTTTTATCTTTGATGCTCAGCTTTCTGTATAGTCCAACTCTCACATCTACACATGACTGTTGGAAAAACTATAGCCCTGACTAGACAGACCTTTTCTGGCAAAGTAATGTCTCTGCTTTTTAATACTGTAGTAATCGTAGAAACCATTTAACTAAGTAAAGAAGTCCTTTTCCACTTGTAGTGGACTAGTTTTATCTTATTGTTGAATTTTATCTAATGATATTTTATATGTACTGGGATTTTAATATAGTTTTCCTTAATCTGGAAAATCAGTAGTCACATTAATAAATATTCTAATACTACAAATTTTTTCATCAGATGTGTATTATTTACAAGTTTTGTAATATAAAACTATTTTTTTGGCTACTTTGTTGCTTTTTCTAAATACTTAAGCAATTTCCATTTTGTTTTCTCAGGCAACTCATGAATTAGTAAAAGGTGTGTTTTGTGCTTTACATTGTGTTTATCTTTGACATCCTTGAAAATAGCCTTCAGTGACACCACCTCCTGATACATGTGCTTTTCTACAATTACTTCCCTAAGAATGTGGTTGGAACTCCCAGCTCTCCTCTAGGATTCCCTTCTGATGAATTTGTTATGGACAAAAACGATAGAACGTACCTCCCAGGTGAGCTTGCAGTAAGACCCTCTTGTGCTCTCTCATGCCCCTGTCTGCAGGGTGCCACCTGTCATGTCGTGAGATGCCCTTCCAGGAGGCTCGCCTGGCAAGGAACTGGGAAAAGTTTCAAGCCAACAACCTGGAAATAACTCAGTCCTGCCAACAACCACACAAATAAGTTTAGAAGTGACAAAAGATGTGCTTCTGATTTAAAATGAATTATATAGCTGTGCCTGTCCTTCACATTAATATCATACTCTCATTAATAATTATATTGCTGTAATCAAGCAGGTATGTATAATTATATAATTATGTGTTACACCAGCAAGAAAATGAGTTTAGATGTTGGATAAACTTACAGCAAATTCCTGCTTCATCATTTACGTAACCTATAAGCATTCATGGAAATAGTGTTACCTTCTCTGGACTTTTGGAGGTTACTCTGATCGAGACAAGACTAGAGAAGCATATACTCAGCACATTTCTGGAAAATATTTTTAAACTGTAGACAAACACAATATATGAACTAGGGCCTAAAAATATTTGCTATCTTTGCCACAAATAAATATGAGACTTTTGTCTGGATACATATTAAAGACTTAGAGACACTTTTTTTGTGTGAGTAGACAAACATGTATAAGGTATTTTGGGATTCTCCAATTTTCAGACATTTATTCTCTTGTAACTTCCCTTGCTCACCAAACACTCACTTCATACTGTGAGGCCTGGTACTGACAGGCCAGGAACCAGGACCGATCCATGGCCTGGGGGCTGGGGACCCTTGTCTAGAGGACCATTTACCTAAGGGTATATCTATACTTGTGTAATAAAAAGCTACGTCATTAGAAATTTATATGATATAAATTAAAGACCCTTTTTTGGGTTGTGAGGCCTGGTTACTGACAGGCCAGGAACCAGGACCGATCCATGGCCTGGGGGCTGGGGACCCTTGTCTAGAGGACCATTTACCTAAGGGTATATCTATACTTGTGTAATAAAAAGCTACGTCATTAGAAATTTATATGATATAAATTAAAGACCCTTTTTTGGGGTTGCACTCGGGCTTTGTTGCGGAGAAGACAATGGCCTCTCACTCCAGTACTCTGCCTGGAGAATCCCAGGGACAGAGGAGCCCGGTGGGCTGCTGTCTATGGGGTCGCACAGAGTCAGACACGACTGAAGTGACTTAGCAGCAGCAGCAGCAGCAGGGCTGTGTTGCTGTGCTAAGTTTTCTCTAGTTGCGGTGAATGGCGGGCTGTCCTTCGATGTCGTACGTGGGATTCTCATTGCGTGTCTACCTTTTAGTGCAGAGCACAGGCTCTAGGTGCCTGGGCTTCAGTAGTTGTGGCCCTAGAGGGTGCAGGTGCCAGTGCTTGGGGCACATGGGCTCAGTAGTTGCCACTGGTGGGCCTTAGTTGCGCTATAGCAAGCGCAATCTTCCCAGACCAAGGATTAAACACATATTCCCCTCTACTGGCAGGTGGATTCTTATCCACTGCACCACCAGGGAAGTCCTAAAGATGCACATTTTAAAAGAGGAGACATGAAACTATGCACAATTTCATAAACAGAGTTTATGATCTCAATCCTTGCATCTCCTCATATCTAGAGAAGAACTAAATCCCTTCGTGGTGACATCAGATCCTCATGACTAACAAAAACCTTATTAAATCCACTTGTCACCTCTCACTGTGTCTCTCACTGAATTCTTTCTGTGATGAGACATCAAGAGACTGAGTTTTATTAGGTCCTGAAACCAGGTCTGTGGGACCTGGTTTTTGGCTTTGTTATGTTATGAAGACCATGGGTTTTGGCTGGGTTTGAGTCCCAGGCATGTGGGTTAAAGTTCCAAACTGGTTCAAGGGTTTTGGCTGAGTTTGAGACCCAACCATGTCGGTTAGAATCCCAAGGGGGTTCGAGTCCCAATCTGAGATAAATGGTTTCATTGCCATCTCTCCCTGCCACTCATCTTTGGCAGAGCCTATAACAGATGCTAATATGAGCAACTGGTAGAGTTAAATGTGATTTCAGGGTCTCCCTCTCCCTGTCACTGGGGTGAGTTGAAGCTGGGAGATAATACATAAATGACCGGCTCTGTATT
Organism: Madoqua kirkii; assembly: GCA_006408675.1. NCBI lineage: Eukaryota > Metazoa > Chordata > Mammalia > Artiodactyla > Bovidae > Madoqua > Madoqua kirkii. The sequence continues at coordinate 19,534 of SJYC01068108.1, read as the reverse complement.
AATGTCTTTCTTCTCAGCTTCCAGTAATATATACCCAGAGAAATACTGGTTTTAGTTAGAGTTCACTCAAGAAACATACTGGGGAAAGTAAGTTATATAATATTAAGACCAAGCAGAACCCTGTGGGGCTTCCCTTGTGGCTCAGCAGATAAAGAATCCATCTGCAATGCAGGAGGCCTGGGTTCAATCCTTGAGTTGGAAAGATATCCTGAAGAAGGGAAAGGCTACCCATTTCAGTAAGGGCTTCCTTAATAGCTCAGTTGGTAAAGAATCCATTTGCATTGCAGGAGACCTGGGTTCAACCCCTGGGTCAGGAAGATCCCCTGGATAAGGAAATAGCAACCCACTCCAGTACTATTGCCCTGAGAATTCCATGCAGAGAGGAGACTGGCAGGCTACATTCCATGTGCTTGCAAATGACATAAATGTCAACTACAAATTGGCACTTACCAAGAGCATTGCCAATGACTGAACAACAAAGGCATTTGCCATCTGCCTCTACAGAGACTGAACTCTATGCTCCTGTAACTGTTGAACTTCAACAATCCCTGAGGGAGTTCAGGGTGGAGTGAGGCACTCTGTGCTCCAGGGAATCTGGTGGGACAGGTCTTTAGATGGTTGGATGTTTTTAGGAACAGAGTTTATGATCTCAATTCTTGCATCTCCTCATATTGAGAGGTGAAGTCACTCAGTCGTGTCTGACTCTTTGCAACCCCGTGGACTGTAACCTACTAGGCTTCTCCGTCCGTGGGATTCTCTAGGCAAGAATACTGGGGTGGATTGACATTTCCTTCTCCAGGGGATCTTCCTGACCAAGGGATAGAACCCGGGGTTTCCTGCCTTGGAGGCAGACGCTTTAACCTCTGAGCCACCAGAGAAGCCCTCATACCTAGAGAAGCACTAAATCCCTTCATGGTGACATCAAATCCTCATGACTAACAAAAACCTTATGCAAAAAGAATGCTTCGTGGCATTGAACTCCCCCTTCACCAAAAACCTTATATAGTGACTTTACCCCACTGGCTTTTGGAGCACTATCTCAGAGCTATTTGGGATGCTTCCTCCCAGGCTGCAGTTCTCATTTTGCCCCAAACTGTGCTTATTTAACTTATATACAGAGTCTATCATGAGAAATGCTGGGCTGGATGAAGCATAAGCTGGAATCAAGATTGCCAGGGTAAATATCAATAACCTCAGATATGCAGATGACACCACCCTTATGGCAGAAAGTGAAGAGCTAAAAGCCTACTGATGAAAGTGAAAAAGGAGAGTGAAAAAGTTGGCTTAAAGCTCAATATTCAGAAAACAAAGATCACGGCATCTGGTCCCATCACTTCATGGCAAATAGATGGAGAAACAGTGGAAACAGTGAGAGACTTTGTCTTTTTGGGCTCCAAAATCACTGCAGATGGTGACTGCAGCCATGAAATTAAAGGACACTTACTCCTTGGAAGAAAAGTTGTGACCAACCTAGACAGCATATTAAAAAGCAGAGACATTACTTTGCCAACAAAGGTCCATCTAGTCAAGGCTATTGTTTTTCCAGGAGTCATATATGGATATGAGAGTTGGACTATAAAGAAAGCTGAGCACTGAAGAATTAATGTTTTTGAACTGTGATGTTGGAGAAGACTTTTGAGAGTCCCTTAGACTCCAAGGAGATCCAGTCAGTCCATCCTAAAGGAAATCAGTCCTGAATATTCACTGGAAGGACTGATGTTCAAGCTGAAACTCCAATACTTTGACCACCTGATGCAAAAATCTGACTCATTTAAGACCCTGATTCTGGGAAAAATTGAAGGCGAGTGGAGAAGGGGATGACATTCCTGAATATTCACTGGAAGGACTGATGTTCAAGCTGAAACTCCAATACTTTGACCACCTGATGCAAAAATCTGACTCATTTAAGACCCTGATTCTGGGAAAAATTGAAGGCAAGTGGAGAAGGGGATGACAGAGGGTAAGATGATTGGATGGCATCACTGACTAACGGACATGAGTTTGAGTAGACTCTGGGAGCTGGTAATGGACAGGGAGGCCTAGCGTGCTGCAGTCCATGGGGGCATGACTGAGCGACTGAACTGAGCTGAACTAAAAGCTTAACTCACAACTTTCAAGTTATAGTCGACCTGACTATGTAACTAACTTTCACTTTTCACTTTCAAAACCTTGTGGGGTTCCTGAGTACAGAAGACTCTTTGTTTCCTCCTCTGAGTTACAGACAACAGGTTGTTGCCAATGCTCTTGATAAGTAACAATTTGTAGCTAACAGTTCCAACTCACAACCCCAACATTGTGCTTTTTTTTTTTTTTCAGTCAACAGCTGAGTCCATCTCTGTTTCTCATTTACAATAGTAGGTCTTTCTTCACTCTTCGAAGGGACAGTTGCTAATTATGGGAGGAAGGGGTTGTTGCTACAATAGAGGAACTGTCAAGAAATAATAGTGCTGCCTGGGAGCAGGATCCTGGGTCCCCATCAAGAGATACACGTAACAATATCTTTGAGTTCTTCTGCAGAACTGAAACCTCCAACTAATGGAAGACATTAACTACCTGGTGAAACACTCATCATTCCAAAGATGGTTACAGTTTTCCCATCACCACCTGATCTCAGATGATCTTTGGATTGAAGGAATGCACACTTTTTACACCCTGATCCTTATGTGGAACCCTGCCTCTGGACAATGAGGCAAGGCCCTAGTCCCTCCTGAAGGGATAGACATAGCTATATCTTTGAGTTCTTCTACAGGACCTAAGGCTACCACCCAGGTGGAGGCTGGCAACTTGAGGGTGAGCACAAGATTCCTGGAGCACCACCCTGTTACCTCATCACCAATCTATCAGAATAAAGACACACCCTGAAGCCTTCATCTTAAGTTTTGCCTGTTAAAAACTTCTCCCTGAAAACCATCTTAGAGTTCAAGTTTTTGGGCTCGAGTCACACATTCTTTTTGCTTGGCCCTGCAATAAACCTCTTTCTCTGCTCCCAACTCTGACATCTCCATTTGTTTGGCCTCATTGGGCATTCAGCACAGGAACTTACATTCGTAGCATTGCTAAAAAATAAAACAAGTGTAAAAAGATCTCAGTGTATCATTCCTTTCACTCTGTATGTCTCACCCCAGCCTGCTGAAAGGAACAACATAGATCTGAACTGAAACATGAAAATATAGCGTAAGTATCCAGCATATTTCAGAGAATTCTAGTCCTGTGTATACTCACTCATTTTTACAATACTGTTTCCTACATGGCTTAATTTTTTTATCAATGAAAATGTGAGAACTTTCTATTAATTAAAATGTCCCCAAAAGTTCTTGTTAGGCTGTAAAACTACACTGAGAAACAAAGTGAACAAAGTTATTGATGAAGCATGTGATCTTTATTGGAATTTCATCATTGAGTAATTACAAGATTGATTATGCTTTGTCAGCAACTGAGAGAAAGTTTGAGTCTGAAGTGAATAGAGGATTTCATTTTCCAACTCTACTGCTTACTTATCAGCTCTCATAGAGGAAATTTGCAAAATAATATTGAATACATTTCTGTGCATTGGGTTCTTTGTGACTGGGATGCTGATTCTCCTCTTTTAAGTGTCCATAAAGATCGCCTTGCACAGGGACCACAATAGAAGAGAGATGCAAATAAAGAAAAGAGGAAATAACTGGACTATGTCTTTTTATCCAATGATTTGATTTCCTACTCTTTCTTATCACAGTGCTATGAAATAATAGGAGCCAGAGATATTAGCAAAGAAACAGGGGGGAAACCCCTCATTTTCCAGCTTCTTTCACAATATTGAGATTCCTATTCATTTTCTCAAGTATGAAACTAAAAACTACATTGCTTGTAACCCACCCCCAGTTCCATCTTCCACTCCACCATAAAAGCTCTTATCATGAAGAGAGGGGATTTGTTATCTTTCTCTTTCTTTCTCTTCCCCTCCTCCCTCCCACCCAAACCCAAACACATCACATTCACATATACACAACAAACAAGAGGCAAATTATGTTCACTGAAGGAGATTTCCTGCCCTCCAGTCTAGCTGGTAAAGAGAGTTTATCAACAAAGATCCTAAAGGAATGGTTGAAATGAAGCTACTCTTTGCCAGTGGGATGAGATGTGCTAACTGTGCCAACTAAAGTTTGGCACTTGCCATCTACCTCTACAAGGATTAATTCACAAGCTGCTGGGACCACAGACCTTCAAAATATCCCCTGAAAGAAGTTCAGGGTGAAGATCAGGAATGAGACACTCTGCGCCCTGGGAAAACTTTCAGAATAGGCCATCAGACAGTTGGATATTTTCAGGAGATTTTATGAGCTGAACTCTTACATCACTTCATATCTAGAAAAGCACTAAGATCTCTCATGGTGAGGTCTGCTCCTCTGACTAGCAGTAACTCTCCTGGAACTAGCAGTAACTTTCTGCAAAAAATATGTGCTTGATTATATTTACTCCCCACTTCACCACAATCATGTATATATGAACTTTCCTCTACCTCTTTGGGGCAGTTTCTTAGAGTTATCCAAAATGCTCTCTCCCAGGCTATAGTCCTCATTTTGCCCAAAATAAAACTCAACACACAACCCCAACATTGTGCATTCTTTTCTGTCAGCAACTGAGACCATCTCTATTTCTCATTTACAATATAGGTCTATCTTCACTCTTAGAATCTGTAGAGGGTGTTGTATGTAAAGAGACAGGTCTTGCCCCTTTTGTAATCATACCTTGATTAGATGTATCTACACAGTGAACTAGTGCCAAGGGAATAAAACATAAGTCTGTCTTGGAGACAGAACAAGGAAGCACCTTTTTCAATGAAAATGCTGCCCATCATTGAGAGGCAGAAGGAAGGAGTGAGGGGAAGAGTGGGGGAAATTTCAAGTCTGCCTTTCTCCCATACTAGCATATGTCCCTGTCTTTCTCTCCTTCATTCTTGAAAAGAAAACATTCTAGGAACCTTAAATTAGGGATAAAGGAAGGTTTGAATGAGTGGTTTGAGGAGAACCCCACACTGCTTTTCCCTAAGGTCATTTGTAGTTTATTTTCAGAGAAGTCAGGAAGGTAAGACTCCTCTGGAGTGTGCATGAAGATGCAGTTTTACTAGATACGTGTTTCAAAGTGTGATGCTGGGCTGAATTGACCTATTAATATAGGAAGACCTTATGACAATAGCTGTCTGAAACCATTACATTGTTCCCTTGCTCCATGAGGAACTTTTATGGACATGCTATCCAAGATCATGCTGGTTTCAAGTGGTCTGTTAGGCAACAGATCATAAGGGAAGCATAAAGTCCAATCCCAATGATCCTGTATCCCGCCTAGAGTCCAGAGAGCAATCATCCTTTGACATGGGCTTCACAGTCTAGGATGTGTTATCTTTTAAATATTTCAATGTGTGGTTTTGAAACTGCGTAACTCAGATCCAACCCAGCCAAAGTTCCTGTTGGGATGTGGGGCCCTAAATGGGAAACCTTAAAAAGAAAGGGGCTAGCTTTGCAGTCGGAAACTAAGATGGCACCTGGCGGAAGAGATGGGGGCATGATCTATGTTGTTAGTCAAAGTTTTTTGATTGCCTCTCTTGATTTCCATGGACGTACGTAAACAGCGCCTGATCTCCATAGACTCTCCTGTTATAATGAAGGCACATGACGATTTGACCTTTAATGTGATTGGTGCAACTATGGAAAGTCCCTCCTAAAACCCCCCTGCTTGCCTATATAAGCTAGGAGTTTGTGGCAATAAAGCAGAACTGCTCAGACAGAACCCCTGTCGCATCTGATTGTCTCTCGCTCGGCCGAGGGGCTGGGTTGGCGGACAGCAGGCTCCTCTCTCCTCAGGACCCCTCGGCTTTTCTGAGGGAAGTTCCACTGCCTCTCTCTTTCTGCGGAGCACCCCCCGCATTGGGACTTTTTAATTAATTAATTTTTTGGCTGTGTTGGGCCTTAGTTACAGCAAGAGGGATTTTCGTTGCAGTGTGCAGCCTCTCTAGTTGTGGCATAAGGGCTCCAGAGTGCATGCATTCCATAGTTGTGGTGTGCAGGCTTGCTTACCCCATGGCAAATGGGATCACAGTTCCCTGAACAGGGATTGTACTGTGTCTTGCATTGGAAAGCAGATTACAACACTGGACCACCAGGAGAGTCCTGAGACTATCTTTTAATTAGAATTACTCACCTGGCATGAGGACTTAAGTCCAGGTGTTTTGTGACTTAACGCAGGAAAAAGTCAGTGAAAGACAAAGTAATAGGTAAGAACTGGATTTATTTAGAGAAATACAAATTCCATAAACAGAATGTGGCCCATCTCAAAAGAAGAGAGCATCTCCAGGGCACGGAGTCATCTCAGAAATTGAAAGAGGCCCCAAAATATACCTACTACTGTGGGCAAAAATCCCTTAGAAGAAATGGAGTAGTAATCACAGTTAACAAAAGAGTCCAAAATACAGTACTTGGGTGCAATCTCAAAAATGACAAAATGATCTCTGTTCGTTTCCAAGGCAAACCATTCAATATCAGAGTAATCCAAGTCTATGCCCCAGCAAGTAATGCTGAAAAAGCTGAAATTAAACGGTTCTATGAAGACCTACAATACCTTCTAGAACTAACACCCCCAAAAGATGTTTGTTTGTTTGTTTTTTCATTATAGGGGACTGGAATGCAAAAGTAGGAAGTCAAGAGATACCTCCAGTAGCAGGAAAATTTGGCCTTGGAGTACAGAATGAAGCAAGGGAAAGGCTAATAGAGTTTTGCCAAGAGAATGCACTGATCATAGCAAACACTCTCTTCCAATAACACAAGAGATTGCTACACATGGACGTCACCAGATGGTCAACACCAAAATCTGATAGATTATGTTCTTTGCAGGTGAAGATGGAGAAGCTCTCTACAGTTAACAAAAACAAGATCAGCAGCTGACTGTGGCTCAGATCATGAACTCCTTATTGCCAAATTCATACCTAAACTGAAGAAAGCAGGGGGAAAAAAAAAAAAAAACACTAGACCACTCAGGTATGACCCTTATGATTATACAGTGGAAGTGATAAATAGATTGAAGGGATTAGATCTGATAGAGTGCCTGAAGAACTATGGATGGAGGTTTGTAACACTGTGCAGGAGACAGAAATCAAGACCATCCCCAAGAAAAAGAAATGCAAAAAAGACAAAATGGTTGTCTGACAAGGCCTTACAAATAGTTGAGAAAGGAAGAGAAGATAAAGGCAAAGGAGAAAAGGAAAGATATACCCATCTGAATGCAGAGTTCCAAAGAATAGCAAGGAGAGATAAGAAAGCCTTCTTCAGTGATCAATCCAAAGAAATAGAGGAAAATAATAGAATGGGAAAGATGAGAGATCTCTTCAAGAAAACTAGAGATACCAAGAGAACAGTTCATGCAAAGATGGGCACAATAAAGGACAGAAATGGTATGGACCTAACAGAAGCAGAAGGTATTAAGAAGAGGTGCCAAGAATACATAGAAGAACTATACAAAAAAGATCTTCATGTCCTAGACAACCACTATGGTGTGATCACTCACCTAGAGCCAGACATCCTGGAATGTGAAGATAAATGGGCCTTAGGAAATGTCACTACAAACAAAGCTAGTGGAAGTGATGAGATTCCAGTTGAGCTATTTTAAATCCTAAAAGATGATACTGTTAAAAAGTGCTGCACTCAATATGCCAGCAGAAACAGAAAACTCAGCAGTGGCCACAGAAATGGAAAAGGTCAGTTTTCATTCCAATCCCAAAGAAAGGAAATGCCAAAGAATATTCAAGTTACTGTACAATTGCTTTCATTTCACACACTAGCAAAGTAATGCTCAAAATCCTCCAAGACAGGCTTCAACAGTACATGAACTGAGAACTTCCAGGTGTTCAAGGTGGTTTTAGAAAAGGCAGAGGAATCAGGTGTCAAATTGCCAACATCTGTTGGATCATAGAAAAAGCTAAAGAATTCCAGAAAAGCATCTACCTCTGCTTTATTGACTACACTAAAGCCTTTGACTGAGTGGATAACAGCAAACTGTGGAAAATTCTTAAAGAGATGGGAATACCAGACTGCCCTACCTGCCTCCTGAGAAATCTGTATGTAGGTCAGATTAGACCTGCATACAGATTTAGTTAGAACTGGACATGGAACAACAGACCGTTCCAAATCGGGAAAGGAGTATATCAAGGTTGTATATTGTCACCCTGCTTATTTAACTTATATTCAGAATACAACAAGAGAAATGATGGGATGGATGAAGCACAAGCTGGAATCAAGATTGCTGGGAGAAATATTAATAACCTCAAATATGCGGATGACACCATCCTTATGGCAGAAAGTGAAGTAGAACTAAAGAGCCTCTTGATAAATGTGAAAAAAGAGAGTGAAAAAGTTGTTTTAAAACTCAACATTCAGAAAAGTAAGATCATGGCATTGAGTCCCATCACTTTATGGCAGATAGACGGAGAAACAATGGGAACAGTGAGAGACTTAATTTTTGAGGGGCTCCAAAACCAATGCAGCAGGTGACTGAAGCCATAAAATTAAAAGATCCTTGCTCCTTGGAAGAAATTTATGACCAACCTAGACAGCATATTAAAAAGCAGAGACATTATTTTGTCAAAAAAAAAAGGTCCATCTAGTCAAAGCTATGGTTTTTCCAGTAGTCATGTATGGATGTGAGAGTTGCACTATAAAAAAAGCTGGAGCTCTGAAGAATTGATGCTTTTGAACTGTGGTGTTGGAGAAGACTCTTAAGAGTCCCTTGGACTGCAAGGAGATCAAATCAGTCCCTCCTAAAGGAAATCAGTCCTGAATATCCATTGGAAGGAATGATGCTGAAGCTGAAGCTCCAATATTTTAGCCACTGGATGTGAAGAAATGACTCATTTGAAAAGATCTTAATGCTGGATAAGATTGAAAGCAGGAGGATAACGGGCCGACAGAGGATGAGACTGTTGAATGGCATCACTGACTCAATGGATATGAGTTTGAGTATGCTCCAGGAGTTGATGATGGACAGGGAAGCCTGACATGCTGCAGCCCACGGAATCATAAAGAGTTGAACATGACTGAGTGACTAGACTGAACTAAAATATGAATTGGTTAGCTTCTAATGGGCTCAGTAATTTCATAGGATAATAAGTGGGAAGATTATTCTATTTCAGGGAAGGGGCAGGGATTTTGAAGAATTAAGCCACCAATCACTTTTTGATCTTTATGGTAGGTTTCAAAACAGTCACGTTGCCTGTGGGTGTGTCATTCAGCATGCCAATGTATCACAGTTGATGTATAATGAGCTTTAAGTTGTACTGGAAGTCCAGTCTTCCACCATCCCTGACTTGGTTGCTGCTAACCAGTTTCTGTCATGTCCTTGGTGGCTATGCCACTCATTTAGGACTGTGGACACTGACTCTGTCCCTGCTGCTTCACTGTGTGGCCTCCAGTTGTGTCCTTTCCCTAGGGGCATATGTTAGGGCTGGATTTAGGAAAGCCCTTCATAACTCATGGGCTGCCCTGGTGGCTCAGACAGTAAAGAATCTGCCTGCAATGCAGGGGACCAGGGTTCAATCCCTAGGTTAGGAAGAGCCCTTGGAGAAGGAAATGGCTACCCATTCCAGTATTCTTACCTTAAGAATTCCATAGACAGAGAAGCCTGGGGGGCTACATTCCATGGGGTTGCAAAAAATCAGACATGCCCGAGAGACTAATACTTTCACTTTTCTTTGGTTGAAACTAATGGCAGTTAATCTAGATCACTATTAGTCATGGTCTCTGAATTGTTTGTAAACCCATAATTTAAAAGCTACACTTTTAGTAGTTTTCCAAGATGTATAGACATGTAGTGTATTTGTATTTGGATGAAAAACACATCTAAACTTTTGAGGTGAGCAACTCCAATTTAATTGACCTCCAGTTGAGTGTCTTCAACCACCCCAAAACGATGAGGTGCATATTAGCATAGTTATATGATGATGATGGTAATAATAATGATGAATAATAAAATAATAATACTATTTTTAAACTGCTAACAATTTCTTAAGTATTTATTAGACTTAAGTTCTAAGGACTTTACACATAATAACTCACTTAATCTTCACAACTACTATGTCATGTCAGTATTATTCATCGCCATTTTATAAACAAAGACATATAAGCACAGAAAGGTAAAAGAACTCACCCAATATAACACAACTAAGTGCAAAGCAAGGATTCAGACAATTTAACTCCAGGCTCTTAACTTACTAGTTGCTGTCAAGTAGGAGTCTGAAGAAATGAACCCCTCATTTGAAAACACCTGAGGAATTTTGGAAACTCCACATTACATCACCTAAGCTCAGTGGGGATATACAGCCACACAACAAAAATAAATTTCAGCAAGTTGAATCCTAACAGTTCGTATCTAGATAGTGTTTGGAAACATTGATCTTATGATGAAATCACTCTATCCCCAAGATTAGGTCAGGACTTCTATATGAAAATTTAAGGAAATGGGAGGGTAAGGTATAGTCATCACAGAAACAGAGAAAAATGGATATTACTGGGGGGTTGGGACTCCACTTTGATGAAGGAATAAAGAGGCATTATTTGTATTGTTTACTAAGTCAATGCAAGTCTGTTACTTTTAAATAAAGGCATCTTTGGAATAAGAGGTCTACAAACTGAAGCATAATGTCAGAATCATTCCCTCCCTGTTCTCACCAATCAGGAAGCTAAAGTTAAAACAGGAAAGGGCATGGTTGAAAAAGCCAAGCTAGATTAAGAAGGAGCTTCTGTTTTCTATTCCCCTTGGCTCTTTAAAGGAGAGCGGTGATGAAATTCTAGGGCATTGAAGTCACTCAGTCCCAGGTTCTCCCCAGCTCTGTCACTGATTTTGATGTGACCTTGTCAAGTCACTTTGACTCTATAGCATGGGAGAGAGCCTTATACCCAGCTCGTGGTACTATTTGATGATTAAATGAGCAAGATAATGCATACAAAGTCCTTAAGACAGAGTCTGGCGCAGATCAAGGATTCAATAACCTTGGTTAACTCTGGGAGGGATCCTCATCTCTCCATCAGCTTCCTCAGCCAGTCTTTGGCCTCAACCTTCAACCAGGGCACAGATTCAACCTTCCCTCATCCCTTGCAAATGACCGTGATCACCTAAGCCACAGCATCTTCCGCTTACATTATTGCAGTAACCTCCTAACTGGTCTCCTGCTTTTATACCGTGTCCTTTTCTGACAATTCTCAGAGCAGTCAAGACATTCTGTTGAAAATGTTTGAACATAGCAGTCCACTCCACTGCTGAAAATCTCTAGTTGTTTTCCGTCTACAAAAACTTCAGATTGCCCCCTCTATCATCAACCCTTTCTTCCTGGCCTCAACTCCTACAGCTCCCTACCTACACACCCAACAAAGATTCTCACCTTAACAGAACTCCAGTCAAGCCCCTCTGAGCCCTTTCTCAACCATGCCTCAACCTTGGCCTATTAAGACTTGAACAAGCACTGACATCACTTCTAACAGTTCAAGGGCACCTCCCTAGAATGACTCTAGCTCCCTTATGTGCCTGCCTGAGAAAACTCAAGGCTTCCAGAAGAATGTAAGATCTGTTCCAGCCAGCACTGGAGGGTAGAGGCCCTGTCTCCCCACCTCACTGGGAGGCTAGGAACCTAACTAACAAAAGCACCCGTTGGCAAATCCAGATGGGTTTCGTATTGATCAATTGCTTTCTTGCTCTAGCAATTTTTCACATCCTTGACTCTACTGGATTCCCACCTACCCCTCCCTCATTTCCCTTTAAAATGAGTCATCTCTGTACAAATCAAAGTTGAATTCGGTTCACACTGGCCCATTCACTGCATTTGTGTAATATTGATTTATGTTGGTCCTCACAGCTTTAGCTGGTGTCCAGCTAAACTTATCTTTGATACCTACTATTCTCCAGTCACCCTGGGCATCAAATACTCCCTGACTCATCAAGCCCAAGTTTTGTTTCAAAACCTTTACATCTGTTCTGCCCACTCCGAGTCACAGCTGCTTGGCTCCTGCCCTACTCCCTTGGGTCATTGCTCAGTTGTTAACCCTGCCTGACACCTCCATAAGTGCCTCTTCTTCTCCTTGCTTTATTATTTTTCCTCCCTACAGTTCTATCGTCAGTTCAGGAGATGAAAGAAACATAAGTTCAATCTCTGGGTCAGAAAGATCCCTTGGAGAAGGAAATGGCAACCACTCCAGTATTCTTGCCTGGGAAATCCTATAGACAGAGGAGCCTTGTGGGCCACAGTCCATAGGGTGACAAAGAGTTAGACACAACTGAGCACACAGCACACATACACCCCTCACCAGCACTGGACACACCACAAGGATTTTATTAGTATGTTTCATGTTTATCTCCTTACATTGGATTGCAGGTGCCATGAGGACAAAGATTTGCTCACAGTAATATGCCCAGCATGTGGTACAGAGTAGTCCCTTAATAAACACTTGCCAAATAAATAAATTAATAAACATTAGCAATCGTTGTTGTTCAGTCACTAAGTCATTTCCACCTCTTTGCCATCCCATGGAATGCAGCATGCCAGCCTTCCCTGAAATTGCTACTTTTCAACAAATGCTATTTGTACATAATAGTAAGTACTTAACTATTGGTTCCCAGATGACTCATTGGTAAAGAATTTGCTTGCAATACAGGAGCCTGGTTTCAATCCCTAGGTAGGGAAGATCCCCTGGAGGAGGAAATGGCAACCTACGCCAGTATTCTGGCCTGGAAATCCCATGGACAGAGGAGTCTGGTGGGCTACAGTCCATGAGGTCTCAAAAGAGTCACAAAACACAACTGAGCAGCTAAACAACAACAATAAAAGTATTTAACTGACCAATAAAGCAACTCAGTCAAAATGAAAGAAATCTAAAATGAGGGCAAGGAGGATGCCTGCTTCTTGGAAAAAAAGCTATGACCCACCTAGACAGCATATTAGAAAGCAGAGACATTAATTTGTCAGCAAAGGTCTGTATAGTCAAAGCTATGGTTTTTCCAGTAGTCATGTATGGATGAGAGTTGGACTATAAAGAAAGCTGAGCACCGAAGAATTGATGCTTTTGAACTGTCGCGTTGGAGAAGACTCTTGAGAGTCACTTAGACTGCAAGGAGATCCAACCAGTCTATCCTAAAGGAAATCAGTTCTAAATATTCATTGCAAGGACTGATGCTGAAGCTGAAGCTCCAACACTTAGGCCACCTGATGTGGAGAACCGACTCACTGGAAAAGACCCTGATGCAGAGAGAGGGCCGGAGAAGGGGACGACAGATGGTTGGATGGCATCACTGACTCAATGGACATGAGTTTGAGCAAGCTCCGGGAGTTGGTGATGGACAGGGAAGCCTGGTGTGCTGCAGTCCAGGGGGTTGCAAAGAGTCAGACACAGCTGAACAACTGAATTGTGGGCAAGAGAGCAGAATATGTGTTAATGAGGAAGGTACACTCATTGCTTTTAAGAATTCACTTAAAGAAACATCTGAGGAGAGAGAAAGTAAGGAAATGACCATTGATGTCCATATTCAGAGAAAAAATAATGCTACACAGTAGCAACTACAATGGGCTTCAAGGTACATCCGAAAATACATTCTATTATTATTTTCAGTTTGACTGTGCTTTTCAAAGCAGCCATTCTAACAAACTGGAACTGTGCTGTATTTATGAGGGTTGTGTTTACTCTTCCTTTCAATCCCTAACTAAAAGTCCCCAAAAATAACGGTCATCACAAAGATCTCAAGATTGGTGAAAAAGATTCTGTCAATGGTTTAGGTTATTTTAACAAAGAACTAAGTAAATATCTCACACATCAGGGGTTATTTATTATTCGTTTTATGCTAGTTATCTTAGCTGACAGCTCAGCACAGGTGAATAATCATCAGGAGAAAGAGTCAACATTCCCCATCCCGGGAAGGCAAGACTTGGATAGTGCAGATAAAAGCCCTTGTCCCAGGGCAGGTCTGCCCCTGTGGAACCCAGAGATGCAATCAGAAACCAGGGTAACGGAGGATCAATCTAACAGCACCTCTATTTGCTTATTCCAATCTAATTCAATAGCGAAATTTCTCAAAGAAACGAACCTTCTTGTCTGGACTGTCTCTCTGGCATCAGGGATTATTAGTGACACACCCAGTGCATAAAGCTGCAGGGCACACACACGTCTGGGATTACACATCCATTTGCCACCCCAGCCCAGATGAAATGCAACCTTTTTAATGCGTGAGGCTGTTGTCAGGCAGAATGATGAGCCATCTGAGTAATTATACCGGTTGCAGGGTGTAAATGAGACAGCCGCCTGCCCTATCCCACAACACAGAAGTTGAGGCCAAACAGTCCTTTGAAGCTGAAGTCTCTGTTACGAATCTCAGTGTCACAGATAAGAAAGCGTCCCTTTACCTGTAGGCTGTTGTCAGGCAGAATGATGAGCCATCTGAGTAATTATACCGGTTGCAGGGTGTAAATGAGACAGCCGCCTGCCCCATCCCACAACACAGAAGTTGAGGCCAAACAGTCCTTTGAAGCTGAAGTCTCTGTTACGAATCTCAGTGTCACAGATAAGAAAGCGCCCCTTTACCTGCCAGGTGGTGCCTGACCTCTCACCTGTTACCAAGGCCCATTTGCAGCCACCAAATCCTCTTCTATAAATTTCCTAGCAAGGATGGCCCAGTCCTTTGAGGTCCAGAGATAGAAACTCAATGCCTCCAAATGTCAGCATTAAACCTTCCAGAGGGAAGGCAGAGTGCCTGGTCTCTCCCTCCCTGGGCAGGTGCAGCTCACTTCTCCCATCAGTGCTGTGGTTCCCTCCGCTGCAGAGCCAAGGCTCACAGTACCCCATGCTCACTCCCTGCACACCAGGCTATTTATAACTGCCTGGCGCCAGGCTTGCACTGAGAGTGTGACACTAGCCGAAAGTTGCACCACAATTTCAGCAGTCTCTAACGAAAACACCAGCAGACACAGCTCCTCGTCAGGTGCAGGGGTGTAGGGAACGATAGCGCTCGGAAGAAGAAGGCTGTCATTCGGGTTTCTGTGTTTTATTCATCTGTTTTTTTTTTTTTAACCTGGGATGTCATTTAGAAATCTTAAAGGAACTCTATTTCTCAGCATCCCTGGCCCTCCAGCTGTCTCGATTAGTGGCTCTGCGTATGCTGGTCAGATCTGGGGATTAATGATGGCTAATTTGCCCGAAGTTGGTGCAGCCCAGGCAGCAGACTCTGCACGACCAGCTTTTGCTGCCATATGGGCAGAAGCAGCTTTTCAATTACTTTCAGTGCCCAGATGTGTCAGACGAGCCACCAGCCCTCGGCGGGGTACATCAGCCGCTAGGCAGCTAATTGCTTCAATCACTGTGGAAGAGCAGTGCTGGGTACTGTGAAAAGGGGTTTTGGGGACAGTCGAGTGCCAGCTGTCCTCACAGCTCACAAGGCCAGCAAGCGGAGAGGCTGCGACTAGACTTCAGTTTCCACTGGCTGGCCCGCCTCCTGGCACCTGCTCTGGTTGTGTCTGTGTCTTTTCAGGTGCCCTCTGCACAAGGATAGACAGTGGCCTGGACTTGGGTGTGTCTGACTCCACAATGACTGTATATCCTGGGAACACGTGGGTCTGTGCTCTGTGAATGCCAAGAGATCAACATTTACAAGATTTCAATTAACATGCAATTCAGGTTGTTTATTTGAATCTGAAGCTTCAAGGCACATGTTTACAGGATAGCCATCCTGTCCTGGCGTCCAGACAGTGATCAATGGATCAGTCCGTGTGGTGTGCTTTCTTGTGCCTCAGACTAAAGCAAGAGGGAAAGGGGAATGAAAGGCCAGCCCTGCACTCTCCTTGGTCCTTGGGAAAAGAAATCAGAAACACTTATTAGGCAAAGATGTATCTTCCCATTGTTTGAAGCAAGAGTGATGAGGAGGAAACCTGGGATAAATAGGAAACTGTTATCATTATAATAATACTACTGTTTAGGAAAAGAATAAACATTTGTTTTGTGTTAATTCTATGGTAATCAGGGTGATTGTACTTTACTTAGCTGCTGGTGTTGCCATGGTTATCCCAAGCAGATTGTGATTATTAATGGCTTAGAATAATCCATAGTGTTTGGTTTAACACCCTCCATCAGCAACATGAGTATTAGCTTCACGGCTACATCCCAGTGATTTTGGAGCCCAAAATAAGTTTGCTCTTTTTCAGCTTTGTATTATGTGGCATCTCTTCTGTATTATGAAATGGCTTCCTCCCTTTCTTCTCTTCAAGCCTGTTTTTTCCAAGGTCTGCAGTGTCTTTAACAGAACTGAGCATTTTTCAGATTGATATATTGATGAATATATATTAATGCAATTTAGCAAAAATAAATAAATAAATACTGAGAGAGTGAGTAGATGTTAATCTGTGTTGAGGAACCATTCTTGAGTGGCCAGGCCATGGAACCTGTGAACTTCCATGTCAAGCACAGTAAAACAGAATTTAAATCAAGATTTATATCTCAGAGCTGAGTCATCCGTGATTCTATAACATAATCACTGGCTCTCACTCTCCAGCTGGACACTCAAACAAGTCACAATGTACTACCTTTGTTATTATTATTGGTGGCGGTGCTGGTGCTGGTGGTGGGCAGTATATGTTCCTGTGTGTTTAAGTTGATAATACCAAGAACTATGTTTCTTAAGAAAAACATAACATAAAAAATTTTTGGACACTGAGTACAAATGAGCATTGATCAAAATATCAGTGACCAGGAGGACCGGATGAGTTGCATCAGCTCTTCCTAGAATCCGGAAGATGACGTGTGTTTCAGCTGGCTGTGGCTCTATAACAAACAACTTCAGAATTCAGGGGCATAAAACCAGAATGACTTCCTATTTCTCATGCTTCTGGGGCTGATCTGGACGATCTTGCTCCCCATGCCACTCAAGGAATCCTTCAGGAGGTGGCAGTCAGTTGATGCAGGGTTGGCCTGGAGGGTCTCCAAGCAAGCCTTATACACACATGTGGCCTTGATTCTCACTTTCGGTGGTTAGTGGGCTCCCCTGTCCACAGCCTCTCCCTCTAGATGGCACCCCGTCTCCAAGGCCTTTCCATATGGCCTCTTTCCAGCAGGGGGCCCAAGTATGCTTATTGACAATTCCAAGAAACAAACTCAGAGGCTCCTAAACATCTTAAGGGCTATGCCTGGAGCTGTCATCGGCCATGTGGTTCCAGCAAGTCTGAGGGCCAGTCCAGGTTCAAGGTTGGAAAGGACACTTTAGCTCTTCATAGCAACATGGCCTGGGTGTACAGTGCAGGAGCCAGGAGAGGACTGTGGCACCTACTGTGAAGACCCTCAGTGTGTGTGTGTGTGTGTGTGTGTGTGTGTGTGTGTGTGAGTATGAGGGGTGAGGGTGGGCCGATGGGGGATGAAGAGAGTCTACACGAAATGAGTAAGTTAGATTGTTTTTAAATTTGCTGCATGTCATTTTTTTAAAAAAAAAGAAACAAAATATGCATTTAATTTGTAGTATTAATGGTAACCACTCCAAAACTCTTGCCTGTAAAATTCCATGGACAGAGGAGCCTGGTATGCTACAGCCCATGGGGTCGCAAAAAGTCAGACACTACTGAGTGACTTCACTTTATCGTCTGTTATGTTAGAATGCATAGAATTTAAAAAATAAATAAAAAACTAAAAAAACACAAAGTTTTCTTCTTTTTAAATCTCTCTTCTGAAAACAGCCGAATGGTATTGATTAGAATGTTTGCCATGCCTTTTGTGTGCCTTTGACTAATATGAGTGGAAAAGCACAGTTTGCTGTGTGAGTGAGACCCTGGATTGTCCTTCAGAGACTGAGGAGAAATTCTTTCGGTGTTGACATGCATGTCTGCGGTCTTAGCAGAACTGAGAGTCTGTATTCGGTGGCTGCTTCTTCCTTGAGGTGTGCCAGCGTCCTAATTGAAAATGCTACCTCCATCTCACTGAGGAGTAAGCTGTGGATTAGGAATGACCCCATTATCAAAGCCACGTGCTTCCAGGGGTGGTTGCAATTAGTTAGGTGAGTATTCCTCTGAGAAAATGTGTCCTTAATCACAGTGGGGAAAATAAGACCAGCAGTTCCACCAAACTTGGGACTAATTCAACTTGAAACTTTTAAGCCAACAGAGTTAAAAATAACCATTATGCACACTTAGTGAGGCTTAGCCAAGGATCCACATTAGAATTATCTGGGAGGCATTAAAAAAAAAAAAAAAAAGAACAAACAAAAAGCCAATTTCTGGGGAATCCATCCCAGCCCAATTAAATTATAATCTCTAGGGGGGTTGGTACCCAATATTAAAGGGCATTATAGGAAAGAATAATCAGCATGTCCATCATTTTAATTTTCAATAAACAATAAGATTTCTTATTAGGCTGATGTTGAATCTCAGTGCTCTTTATTTTAGCAATAATAGATAAATCTATTGATTGCTGACCCTGTGCTATGCACTGCACTGGGTTCTTACTGATACTGCCACTACTTGATCAATACTGATATGGGTTAAGTACTGGCTTGGCCAAAAAATTCTTTCTGGTTTTCCATACACTATTACAGAAACACCCAAACAATCCTTTTGGCCAGCCCAAAACTATTAGAGCTACTTTCACTTTTCAGATGAGGAAACTACAGCTTTGAAAGATGAGATAAAATGCATAGTGTCACTCACCAAATAAGCAGAGTCCCAGATGTGAACACAGAGTGTTTTTCAGTGTAGTCTTATTTTTAAGAATTTTGAATATTGGCATGCAGTTGTACAATAATAGTAAAGAGATTCCATGTACCCTTTACCCACTTTGCTCCATTGGTAAGATTTTATATATTATAGTAAAACGTCATGAGCAAAACAATCATTAAAACAAATTAACATCAATAAACAATTGACCATATTCATATTTTGCTAATTTTGCATTCATTAATTTGTGTGTGTCTGTGCTGGTTGGTTTGATGAAATATGATCTCAGGTTCAGGTAAATGAGATGCACTCTTGAAGAACATTTGAGCTGTTTGCAGGTTTGAGCTATTATGAATCAAGCTGCTTTGAGCATTTACACATCAGTTTTCTTATGAGGTAAGTTTTCTTGTGAGGTAAGTTTTCACTTTCTGGGATAAAGTCACAAATTGCTGTGCTGTATGGTGAGTACATGTTAACTTTTTTGAAGAAATTGACAAACTCTTTCCCAGAATGACTACCATTTTACATTCCCAATATATGAGTTATGCAATATCTCCATACTTTCACCAGCATTTGATGTTTTCTTTTTTTGCTTAATTTTTTTATTTTTTTTCATTTAAATTTTATTTTACTTTACAATACTGTATAGGTTTTGCCATACATTGGCATGAATCTGCCACAGGTATACATGAGTTCCCAATCCTGAATCCACCTCCCACCCCATATCATCTCTCTGGATCATCCCCGTGCACCAGCCCCAAGCATCCTGCATCCTATATCAAACATAGACTGATGATTCATTTCTTACATGATAAAATACATGTTTCAATGCCGTTCTCCCAAATC
>SJYC01068107.1:0-11801 GCA_006408675.1 Madoqua kirkii | reverse complement strand
ACTATAGTTAGAATTGCATTGTCCTGTTCAGATGGTAAAGAATCTGCCTGCAATGCAGGAGACCCAAGTTTGATCCTTGGATCAGGAAGATCCCCTGGCGTAGAAAACGGCAACCCACATTAGTACTCTTGCCTGCAGAATCCCATGGACAGAGGAGCCTGGTGGGCTACAGTCCATGGAATCACAAAGAGAAGGACACAAGTGAGCAACTAACTAACACGTAACTAATACATGTCTAACACTAACACATACTAAATCTTTTGCCTGGTCTGTTTGCCATATTTATGTTCTTTTCCACAAATTGTTTCTACATGCCTTTTGTGAATTTTCTAATTAGATTGTTTGATAGTTTAGTTTTGAGAGTTCTTTAAGTAGTCTCAGTAGAAGTCTTTCGTTGGATACATGACTTGGAAATATATTCTCCCAGTCTGAGCCTTGTCTTTTCATCTTTTTCCCGGGGCATTTCATGGAGCAGAGATTTTTAATTCGGATGAGTCCAACTTATCGGTGTCTCCTTCTATGGCTCCTTCTTTGGTATCGATGCCAGGCACAGACTTGAAGGTGGGACTTTACTCCAACCTCGCAGATTCTCCAAGACTCGGATTATTTGTCTTTAGATTTTGGATAACAAGATCTAGATTACAGAGTAAGAGTGAGATTAAATGAAATAGATAATTACACATGAAGTGTAAGGTATGGTTCTTGGTACATTTCATGCTGTGTGGAGCTGGCTTGTTGTTACTATTATAAGGAATTACTCTGTGATGGAAAATGCCAGAGAATACTAGATTTTGTGACTCTGTTCACCTGATGTTTTTATTCATTGTACTTGTAGCATATGCACTTTCATCAATTAACTTTAGCCTCAGGACAACCTTTAAGTAATATTTCTTACTATTATGGACGAAGAGACGGGAATGTGAAGAGATTTGCCCAGGTTCACTCAAACAGCTCATCACATGCATGGGCCACACCCAGTTCCTCTAGCCTAAAGCTGACATAGTCCCATTCCCTCTTTTAATTCCTTTTAGAATTAAGTTGTTAACCACACCTTGACAAGAGACATTTTTTCAAGAAAAAATAGTCTCAATATCAAAAAAGTAGGTAATGGGATTTGATCTTCCTAACAATGTTTTTTTCTGTCATAGATAAATACCAGGAACCTGTGTTGGACATCTGACAATTTTCACCTCTAAGAAAGATTACTTGATATCATTTGAAATACTATTTTTAAACAATCTTATGGAAGGACTCTTTTTGTTTAACCGTTTGTGCAACTTTCAGTTCAGTTCAGTTCAGTTGCTCAGTCCTGTCTGACTCTTTGCCACCCCATGGACTACAGCACACCAGTTTTCCCTGTCCATCACCAACTCCCAGAGCTTACTCAAACTCATGTCCGTCAATTTGATGATGCCATTCAACCATCTCATCCCTTTCTCCTCCTGCCTTCAGTCTTTCCCAGCATCAGGGTTTTTTCTAGTGAATCAGTGCTTCACATCAGGTGGCCAAAGTATTGGAGTTTCAGCAGTCCTCCCAATGAATACTTAGGACTGATTTCCTTTGAGATGAACTGGTTGGATCTCCTTGCAATCCAAGGGACTCTTAAGAGTCTTCTTCAAAACCACAATTCAAAAGCATCAATTCTTTGGTGCTCAGCTTTCTTTGTAATCCAACTCTCACGTTCATACATGGCCACTGAAGAAACCATAGCTTTGACTAGATAGACCTTTGTTGGCAAATTAATGTCTCAGCTTTTTAATATGCTGTCTAGGTTGGTCATAGCTTTCTTTCCAAGGAGCAAGCATCTTTTAATTTCATGGCTTCAGTCACCATCTGCAGGGATTTTGGAGCCCCCAAAAATAAAGTCTCTCACCTGTTGGATCATTGAAAAAGCAAGAGAATTCCAGAAAAATATCTACTTCTACTTTATTGACTACATCGAAGCCTTTGACAGTGTGGATCACAACAAACTATGCAACTTTAACTGAATGCTTTTCCCTGGATCAGTTTACCATATCAGAAAAGCATTGTTCTGTATATGTACAATGAGACCCACATCACTAGAACTGGAAGTTGTACAATCCCCAGAAGGAATAAGATAATGTACCAGAAAAAGATACGAACATAGACAAACTAATTAATCAGATGATTAAGTTAAAATATCCATTATTTCTACTACAGTCCACCCCTTGGTTCCTAGTAGATAGGTATCTTTCTCATATACATGATGTTGCTTACAAAGTTCTGGACTGCTCTAGCATGGTTTCAATGTAACATGCAAGAGTATTTCACTTCTTGTATTGGATAATTTTTTTATTATTATACCTTTCACAAATGCATTTATCCTCAGGCCTTCCAAATAGAAATGATCTGAATGCAAAATAGCTATTTGACAGAGGTAATTTCCTAGGCCCACTTTTTTCTCTCAGAGGTATATTTTGCCTTGTACAATTCAATGTTAGTCAATCTACCTATAGCCCTTTATACATCTGAAATAGATGATCTAAGTTTGAAATTTTCTAAATCTCAAACATTTGATGCACAATGGTGAAGGAAAACCCAGAAACAACTTCAGTAAAACTCTGATTTAGCAAAAAGGAAAAGTAGAGACTGTAAATTGTGTTCATTTTACACCCTTTCCATTCAATAAGGTGTGTAAAGAGAAAAGATAAGGCAAAAAAAAAAAAAAAAAAAAACCCTGGATAAAACCAATTCGTTGATTTACTTTCTTGGTAGTGAAATAAATTCTCTCATCAGCCAACTTGGCTTTCCTAGCCTTTGTCCAGTGTAGCTTTCTTCTCATTGTCTATCTTTAGAGGAGAGTGGAAAAAGTTGGCTTAAAACTCAACATTCAGAAAATGAAGATCATGACATCCAGTCCTATCACTTCATGGCAAATAGATGGGGAAACAGTGGAAATAGTATCAGACTTTATTTTGAGGGGCTCCAAAATCACTGCAGATGGTGCTGCAGCCATGAAATTAGAAGACGCTTACTCTTTGGAAGAAAATTTATGACCAACCTAGATAGTATATTCAAAAGCAGAGACATTACTTTGCTGACTAAGGTTCGTCTAGTCAAGGCTATGGTTTTTCCAGTGGTCATGTATGGATGTGAGAGTTGGACTGTGAAGAAAGATGAGCGCCAAAGAATTGATGCTTTTGAACTGTGGTGTTGGAGAAGACTCTTGAGAGTCCCTTGGACTGCAAGGAGATCCAACCAGTCCATTCTGAAGGAGATCAACCCTGGGATTCCTTTGGAAGGAATGATGCTAAAGCTGAAACTCCAGTACTTTGGCCACCTCATGTGAAGAGCTGACTCATTGGAAAAGACTGTGATGCTGGGAGGGATTGGGGGCAGGAGGAGAAGGGGACAATCGAGGATTAGATGGCTGGATGGCATCATGGACTCGATGGACATGAGTCTGAGTGAACTCCAAGAGATGGTAATGAACAGGGAGGCCTGGCATGCTGTGATTCATGGGGTCGCAAAGAGTTGCAGATGACTGAGCAACTGAACTGAACTGAACTGAACTGAATAGGCAGAGAGCAAAGGGAAAATGGGGAGAACCCTCCTGTAAGGCGTGTGTTCTCCTGGCATTGCATCTACAATGTCGTGAGTACATGTACCTAGTACATACCTAACAAACAGTTTAAAGCATTGTCCCAGAGCACAAGCATCTGAATCCATGAAGATTAAAAATAATAAAAATGTGGATTAGTGGGCATTAACTTGTGCCTGCCTACTAAATTTCTATGTGTGGCACTTGGCAACTGACCTTTTAACATGATCCCTGATAATTCTAATATGCAGTAAAATTGAGTGCTACCACTATCAGGATTAACTTAGTCAAAATCCTTCTGATGAACAGTTAGTCTTATTTATGTCCAAGTAGATAGTGTCAGAATTGAGTTGAATTGCAGGATACCCAGCTGGTGTAGACAAATTGCTTGGTGGTATAGGGAAAACCCCTGACACTCATCAGAATTGGAGTCAGCATCATCACTACCCATGTATCTCAATTACAAGCTTCATGATAACAGGGATTTTATTCTGTTTGATTAACTAATAATGAAGCTAGAACAGAGCCTAGTGCAATGCCTGATGTAAAATAAGTGATTAATAAGTATTTGTCCACTTAATAAAAAAAGAAAAAAAAAGAAACTTAGTCTTTAGGTATCAATTTGAAAGTGATGATCTTACTGCGCTTGCCAGTAATCAATATTGGTACATGGTATTGCCACGCCTTTTGAATCTGGATTTTAAATTTTAGTTTCAGTTTCTTAGTCTCAGGTGTAGACATTTTTCTTTGGGATACAGTAGAGAAAAAATAACCTAGGCTTCCCAAGAGAGAGCTGAGCCAGGCTAAGAGTCCCTAGGAGTCTCTGTAAGGAAGAAGGTAAACAAGAAAGGTACTTATATGGACAAGGTGAACCTGCTTTTCTATGATACTTCTGATTCTCTGAAATATTTCTATTCAAAATTAAAGATTCCAGGTTTTCAAATCAGTACTTTAGCATTAGGGTAAGGCAAAAAAAATTGCTGATCTTCTACAAAACCATGAACTACACAGAGGATGTGGTTCATTTGATGCAGATATTATGTTTTGATAAAGAGTCTAATACTTGTGAGTAAAGCAAACAAGTAAGAGGGATAGAGTAATCTCTAGAATTTAGAGACTTGCCTAAAAGTTTATCTGAAGGTCATCTGGTCATTCATTATCGCTTACCACTCAGATATTTTGCAGCCTTTTAAAGATTGATGTTTGATTGTAGAAAACTGATAAACTGTGATGATTTTTGCCTGATTGCAATGCAAATGACTGCCCGATAGCAATGCAAATACTTTCTATTTTATAATGATGAAAATGCTTTCTGTTCAGTAAAAAGATGACCCTTTTTTAAAAGGTTACAGCTTAATTGCCCTGAACGCTATCAGCCATTGTTCATCTACTTTAGCAATACCGTGTCCAGTGCTGGTTTTGCTTTCACTAACTATACGTGAAGATATCATTTTCTCATGCCTTTCTTTGAAGGCAAAAAACTTTGATACTTGATCACAATACATTTCAATGAAAGTTATGTTCTTTTAAATCTTAAAAATTATGCTATTTGAGTACTCACACCAGTCTTAGTCTTCCCTATTTACTTTCAAATCAGGCAGTTTCACTAGAGCTCTCTTGCAGCACCTTATTGAAGGCAAGGAGTAGTTGGCAAACTCAATATCTCGACATTTGTATACCAGGTTGCCGAAAGCTACAGACATCATGGGCATATGGTCTGAGTCCCAAGGGACTACAAGCAATAGTTGAATCAACTGCTGAGCTGTGGCATAATGAAGACAAAGCTAACTTCCTAGCATGAACCAGAAGGATGCTCACTGCATCCCAACCCACCTGCACTTTGCTAACGCCACGTTTTGGGATCTGTCTCATGTAATACCCTACTTTGGTCTTAGATAGGACTCTGATGTTCATCAGTAAGAAAGCCTAGTGGCAGCTATATTAAGGAGGTTGGCTCATAAAAATCAAATATTGAATATACCATCACTGGGACAGAGCTTCATTAGAAATAACTAGGAAAAAAAAAAAGAAAACACAAAATACCTCTGTAATTGCTCTGTGTGTGTATGCGTGTGTGTGTGTGTGTGTGTGTGTGTGTGTGTGTGTATATCTGTCTGTCTCTAATCACATAAACACACATACACACTTTCTCTTACACCTCTGCCCCTCTGGCTGGTCATTTCTGCTCTTTCCAGAGACAAGCTTTCTCCATAAGGTGGTTGTCAGTGGTTCTGACTATTTTACGTTTTACATTTATTCTTATCAGAGAAGGGTGTCTTTTACCTCACATTTCCAGTTTATCTATTTATTTCTTTAATTGCTGACTATATTTTAATATGCTGACTATATTTGGCCTGGGTAAAGACTCCCACCCCTACTTAAATCTAATGTGGTAAAGGTCACAGAGTCACACATGCAAATGCTGGCTCCTAAATGACCCTTTGGGTGGAGTGCAGGAACCAGTCAGTCTTACAGAAGTCAGAAGTCAGAGGCAGGGCAGAGAAAACAAGAAATGACCTCTGCTAGAGACGCCGGTGAGAGCAAGGATAATGTAGGGCCTGGGAGATGAAAAGGAGGTTAAAGGAACTGAGGGTATTTAGCCATGGGGTCAAGCTGCGTGAGGGCATCATGGGCTCTGAAGTGAGTATCTGGTGGTTCTGGTCTCAGCCTTCACACAGCTGGGGGACCTGAGACCATAGCTTCTCTGAACCTCAATTTCCTCATCTTGAAATGTCAGTAATGATCTGTCCCAGGCAGTGCTCTTGACAGGATTCAGGAGACAGTTCAGGTAACACATCAAGCATGTGTCTTGCACAGCTCGCTTTCACTAAATAGAAGCAGTTATTTCATCTAGAAAAGAAAAAGCTTGGGGAGGGAGACGTGAGAACTGCCTTCACATTTTTAAAAGCCTGTCATATGCACGTGAGTTTCAACTTTTTCTGTGTACTCTGGAGCATAGAGATTCTGTCAAGAAGTTACAAGGCAGTGAGTTTTACTTCAATAAAAGAAGAAAAAAAAAATAACAGATTGAAAGCAAAAATGGACTGGGGAGAACTGAGTAAATTTCTCCAAAGATTTTTCAAGCAAATCTTAGCTTTTTCTTTCCCTGGGATAATGCAAAGAATTCACAAGTCATTTGAAGGTTAGCTTAGAGGGCATTGTAAATGCCTCTTACCTCTGAGTGTTTGTGCTTCTATCAAAAAGGCAGTGAAGGGCACTCTAGTCCCAAAGCCAGAGAGGATGCCTCCATATCTAGGAGGTGGGGCACAGCCACATCAGCCATCATCCACATGCAACCTGTTAAGTAAAGTCTAGCAGCTGCAATTCCATTGCATGGTGCTATTTTTAAGTCACAAAAACAATGAGTTATAATTTACCTGAGAGTTATAGACTACCCTCTAATCTGAAAAAGAAAAGGAAAAAACAATAAAGGTGCATGGTTTAGAAAGAAATCTGCCACCTACATTCTTGTTCAAGATCATTCTTCATTCTGAAGTATGAAATTTTTCATTTAAATTTCCATTTCCCAAGTATAAAATTAAGCATCCTTTATAATGTGTAGTCTTGAAAAAGTATTTCCCAAAGAACTCTGTCTATTCCAGAGTTGTGTCAGAAGAAGTGTTAAGGAAATCAGGAGCAGAGGATGGTGATGGGATCAGAGGAGGTCAGAGGCCCAGGAAGTGATGGGAGAGGGTCCCTGGCACTGATATGAATCTTTCCAGTGGAACCAAATTATGTGTTGGCTTTATTCCCCCAACACAAATCCATTCTTTTGCAGCCTAATCTCCCTGAGGATATTTTATTTAACTTTCAAACTTATTCTTCAGTGATCCTTGCTAGAGGTATTCTAGCAGGAAGAATAAGGGACCACAGAATTTGTTGTTGGCTTCCCTCAGTTGGCAAGGTAGGATATGAAGGCAACCATACCATACTTTTAATTATACAGCAATATCAATACTAGTATTCCAGTAGGATGTCTTACTAGATTATATCTACTACTATAGGCAAGAATCCCTTAGAAGAAATGGAGTACTCCTCATAGTCAGCAAGAGTCTGAATTGCAGTACTTAAAAACAACAGAATGAGTTCTGTTCCTTTCCAAGGCAAAGCATTCAATAGCATGATAATCTAAGTCTAAGGATGTCTTACTAGATTATATCTACTACTATAGGCAAGAATCCCTTAGAAGAAATGGAGTACTCCTCATAGTCAGCAAGAGTCTGAATTGCAGTACTTAAAAACAACAGAATGAGTTCTGTTCCTTTCCAAGGCAAAGCATTCAATAGCATGATAATCTAAGTCTATGCCCCTACCACAAATGCCAAAGCAGCTGAAGTTGATCTGTTCTACAAAGACCCACAAGACCTTCTAGAACTAACACAGTTAACTCTGGGGAAAAATTACTGATAAGGTTCAGGGTGTAGGGTGTATGTAGGGCCTTAGTTCAGTTCAGCTCACTTGCTCAGTCATGTCCGACTCTTTGTGACCCCATGGACCGTAGCACACCAGGCTTCCCTGTCCATCACCAACTCCAGGAGCTTACTCAAACTCATGTCCATCACGTTGGTGATGCCATCCAACCATCTCATCCTCAGTCATCCCCTTCTTCTCCTGCCTTCAATCTTTCCAAGCATCAGGGTCTTTTCCAATGAGTTAGTTCTTCACATCAGGTGGCCAAAGTATCGGGGTTTCAGCTTCAGCATAAGTCCTTCCAATGAATATTCAAGACTGATTTCCTTTAGGATTGACTGGTTTGACCTCCTTGTTGGCCAAGGGACTCTCAAGAGTCTTCTCCAACACCACTGCTCAAAAGCATCAATTCTTTAGTGCTCAGCTTTCTTTATAGTCCAACTCTCACATCCATACAAGACTACTGGAAAAACCATAGCTTTGACTAGGTGGACATTTGTTAGCCAAGTAACATCTCTGCTTTTTAATATGCTGTCTAGGTTGGTCATAGCTTTTCTTCCAAAGAGAAAACGTTTCTTGATTTCATGGCTGCAGTCACCATCTGCAGTGATTTTGGAGCCCAAGAAAATAAAGTATCAGGCCTGCATTCCTTTTAATCTAGCCTCAGGTGGTCTCCTGGGGTTCTTGAGGTCATCAAACTGTGATCTTCTCTCTGGAATGACTAATGCTTCATCAAGTAATTAACACCTTCCTTCTGCTGTGGGTTTTAGTTCCCCAGAAGTGCTCAATAATATTGTTATATGTAGCCTTTGGAACAAGGATACTGCCCCAAGGCTGCACCAGCCTTTGACTGTTTCTCTCTTGTCTCTGTATCCCCTCCCTTCCCTGATTAGCAACTGTTTGAACCTGCCTGTTGGAACTCAAGGACGGTCAAGGAGCCTGAAACCTATTCTCTACAAATAAGAAACTGGGGACACAGAAAGACTTCTGTACCCAGGAGCCCCACAGGGTCCTGTTTTGTTCCACTATCTCCCATTTTCTCCTGATCTGAGGTAACCACTGTGTGTGTATGTTATCTTTTTAAAAGAAAGTTAATAAAAGAACAACCAAATAATACATTTTTTCTAAGGTATTCTAGTGTCCAGATGAGTTTTTTTTTTTTTTTCCTTTTTGAATTAGTCATATAGTTATTCAATCTCCTGCTTCCAGCTCATTGGCCAGTGACCAGGTATCCAATCTAGGTACCCAGGTAGCCACACATTTGTTCTATGAGTTAGATGTTCCAATAAATTAATGGAGCTTCTTTCCAGGATCAACTCCATCTCAGGCATTCTGAAACACACAGTTACCCATCCTGAAAACAAGGAGACCGACTCTGTAGTGATTTTATTGTTGAAATAATAAGCAAAATATTTTATTGGTGAAATAATTGCTCAACTAAGTATGCAGTTGTATACTTAAGACTACTTAGCTTCTCATCATTAGAACATCTAATAACACCAATCCAGTATTGTCATCCTTTTCAGAGTTTTATGTTTGCTTAAATACAGCTGCTGAATTGTGCAATGAAGGGAAGAGAGTAGAAGGAATGATGTATTTCCATGGGACATTTGCAAATGATAAGTCATGAAGAAGATATCAACACAGGGCTTAGTATTTTTTAAATTAAATAGTGGAAGGTTAACATTTATAAGAAACATGGCAGGAACAATTGACATCCATAGGCAGAAAAGTGAACATCAACCTAAATTTCACATTCAGTGCAAAAATTCACTTTAAATGGATCACAAACATAATTGTAAAATGTAAAATTATAAACCTTTTTAAAAAAATAGAAAATTCTTATGATATAAGGTCAAATGAAGAGTACTTCAATTGAGATTGGACTTAATTGAAAGTAAAAACTTCTGTTCTGTGGAACAGTCTGTTAAGAAGATGAAAAGAGAAATTATTGAGTGAAAGAAAGCACTTGCAAACCTTGTATACAACAAAGGACTCGTACTGAGAATGTTAGAAGAACTTTCAAAACTCAACAGTAAGAGAAAAGCACTGTTTGAAAGGATACACATGCACCCATGTTCATTACAGCACCATTTACAATAGCCAAGACATGAAAGCAACATAAATGTCTTTTGACAGTTGAATGGATAAAGAAAATGTGATATATATATATATATATATATATATATTCCATTGCATACAGTGGAATATTACTCAGCCATTAAAAAGAAAGAAACAATGCCATTTGCAGTAATATAAATGGACCTGGAGATAATCATACATGAAGAATCTGAAAAGAAAAATGATACAATGAACTTATTTATAAAACAAAAAACAGACCCACAGACTTAGAAAATGAATTTATGGTTACCAGAGGGGAAGAAGAGTAAAGAGGAATAGATTGGCAATTTGTGATTGACATGCACACACTCTTATATTTAAAATAAATAACCAAAAAGTACCTACTGTTTAGCACAGGAAACCCTGTTCAATATCCTATAACCTAAGTGGGGAAAAAATTTTATGAAGAATATATGCCTGGACACATATTTAAAATATAAAAATAAAAACAACTCACCAGTAAGAAACAATCAGTTAGAAACTAGGCCAAGGTCATGGAGAGATATTTCACTGAAGAGGATAAATGGAGAGCAAATAAGCACATGGTAAGATGTTTAGTATCATTTACCGTTAGGAGAATGGCCTTAAGATATCACTGCTGGTTTTATGAGGTTCTCTGGTAGTTCAGATGGTAAAGAATCTGTCTGCAATGCAGGAAACCCGGGTTCAGTCCTTGGGTAAGGAAGATCCCCTGGAGAAGGGAATGGCAACTCACTCCAGTACTCTTGCCTGGAAAATTCCATGGACAGAGGAGCCTGGTGGGCTACAGTCCATGGGGTGACAAAGAGCTGGATACGACTGAGCATGCCTGCTACTAATATTATTACTACCAGTTGTATGTGCCGCATTGAAAATCCCTGGCCACTTCTCTATTTCCCCTTGTGATCCACACGCAACCCCTCACTGGGTTTCAGTGTGTGCTATTCCCCCGCCTAAGAACGCTCTGCCCTCGGGTCTTCCTTCTACTGAAATGTCGTTCCCTGAGGCTCTCTCCTAGAGGAACTTCTCCAGGTGTAGAGGAGGGAATAGAGGCTGTCCAGTCAGTCCAACATAAACCTAGACAAACAGTGGCACGACTGTAGATTTTATTTTTATTGCAGAGTCATGATTCTAAAAGCGTAATTCTAATGGCTCAGTTAGGAAAGGATTCTGTCCTCAGCGACATTCTGTGTCCAGAAGTTGTATCTCCCCAGACAGCTCAAGTTTGGTATTGACCTTTGATCACCCATTTTAGACTTCCCACTGGGAGCAGGGGACCTTGGCATTTCACACAGAGTATTACCATCCTGGGAGATGCTCTGTCAATGCTGATCTTCAAAAGGACAATGTGCCTAAGGATTTCCTATTCTCTTTCAGAAGGTTCCTTTTGCACATTTGCCTCTCTTTCCTGTCTTCAAGAGTATGTAGGATGCACACCATTGTTCACACAAAGACATGTTCTGTTGTTGATCATGAGAATAGAGACATGTTTATTCCAGGCACAGAGAGCCTTGAGGGTCCAAGTAGGGCTTGTTCCCAAACTGTAATCATAACTACCATCATCTGGGAATGCTGAGAATGGCTGCTAGTTTCCTGGTTGAAAAGTGAAACAAACTCCAATGCCAGTTTAGATCTCCAACATCTCTTCCAGATCTGACAAAGGGAGTTTTTTATTCTCCAAATTTACAAACAAAAAGCTGCCATTTACCTGAAATTCTTCTGTATTATC
>SJYC01068103.1:0-23426 GCA_006408675.1 Madoqua kirkii | reverse complement strand
CCAATTGAATAAGGCAAGAAAAATAAATAAATAAAAAGAATCAAATTTGGAAAGGAGACAACAAAACTAAATTTATTCATGGTTCATGTAATTGTCTATGTAGAAATCCAATGTAACTAGAAAAAAGAATGCCAAACCTAATGAATAAGTTTGTAGAGGTTGCAGGACACAAGATTAACACACAAAATTCATATCTATAAATATATTCACCATGAATAAAAGTAATATAAATTTACCAAACAATATCATTACAATTATATGTGGAAGACCTTACACTAAAATGACATTTACATGAGTGTACGTGTCCAAATTGGTTAAATAATTATATTTTCCATACATTGAACTTATTGTATATATAGCCCTAGGACACAAGATTAACACACAAAATTCATATCTATAAATATATTCACCATGAATAAAAGTAATATAAATTTACCAAACAATATCATTACAATTATATGTGGAAGACCTTACACTAAAATGACATTTACATGAGTGTACGTGTCCAAATTGGTTAAATAATTATATTTTCCATACATTGAACTTATTGTATATATAGCCCTTTCATGTGTTTGTACTAAGCAACTTCGATCATGTCTGATTCTTTTGCGACCCTATGGACTCTGTCCATAGGATTCTCCAGGCAAGAATACTGGAGTGGGTTGCTATGCCCTCCTCCAGGGGATCTTCCTGAGCCAGAGATCAGGAAGATTTCTTATGTCTCTTATATTTCCTGCATTGGCAGGAGTGTTGTTTATTACTAGCATCTCCTGGGCAGCCCAGACCTTGTGTAGTAGGAAATAATTATATATATATGTGCACGGATCCTCTGTTGTGTCTGACTCTTCACGACCCCAGGGGTTATATAGCTCACCAGGCTCTGCTGTCCATGGAGTTTTACAGGCAAGAATACTGGAGTGGGTTGCCATTTCCTACTGTACTTATATATTTTAAATTGTTAAAAACTGTTATGGTAAAACTATCTTTTATATACTATTTCATCATATCATTTAGCCTCCATATATGTTGTGAACATACAATCTGTTTCTGTATTAAATTCATTCTTTTCATGTGTTTCATCACCACCTGAGAATTGAAGAAGCATAGGAAAAAAAAAAAAAACAAGGGCACGTTATTTCTAGAGAAAATCTAATTGTTCAGCAGCATTGCATTCTAGCACTTCAGAGTGATGGCATTTGTGCTAAGGCTTCTCCCTTTGTGATTATAAGAAACTCAAAGGTCCAAGCATTTTATTTTCACACAAAAATGGCCAGAGGCAGAAAAGGATAGCTTCTCCCAGCGTGCCTTTCTTTAAGAGTAAGAAACCATCTCTAAGCATCATCTTCTCACTAAACAAAGACCAGAAGAGATTGCCTTCTTTTTTTTTGAATCACTCATAAAAGCAAATAAAACTTAACAAATTGTGACTTAGGAAGGAGACTCTCTTTATCAGAATTGTTTCATATACCTATTCCCAAAACATTATCAGGGGACTAGATCCCCTTAACTGACTTGTATTTAGCAAGATGAACTCTCTTTCCTGCAGACACTAGGGCAGAAACTGATTTTTCCCCTTAACAGCTAAATTCAAAGAAGACAAGACCCACAGTGCCGCTACACCAATGCTCCAAAAGAAAGACAACTTATTATCAAGTACAACACAAAATAGAGATGAAACATAGCCTTCTAGTGTCTGGGATCTCAAGGAATTATGCACTTTGAGTAACACAATCAACCAATCAGTGGTCACATATCAGATGAAACACTTTTGCGTTCCTCTTGCCTTCAAGAAGAGATCTGAATTATTGTGGACCAGTGATTTAGCACGTCCCTACTTCCCAGGCGGCACTAATGGTAAAGAATCTGCCTGCCAGCGCAGGAGATGTGAGTTCAATCCCCGGGCTGGGAAGATCCACTGGAGTAGGAAATGTTGACCCACCCTAGTATTCTTGCCTGGGAAATCCCACTGACAGAGGAGCCTGGTAGATTATAGTTCATGGGACCACAAAGAGTTGGACGCAACTGGACACACACACACACCCATGCCCTACATGTAGATCTCCAGTGAAGATACTCTGAACTTGGCATCCTTATTCAGTTCTCATTCTTATCTGTACAAAAGAGGCCACCACAAGCCTACATGGTTACTGTCCTCTGTTGTTCTCCTGTATCTGTGACTTTGGGCATTGTTCAGTCACATTTCTAGGATCCCAGAGCACTCAAGAAGTGCTTCTAAGAATTTAGAAAAGAGTATTCAGCAGGACTGTCTTCAATTGTGTTTCCCCAGTCCCCATGCAATGGACTGGTACTGTTCACAGCAGGGATGAACAGCAGGCAAGACAGCAAAGCTTATCTGTATTTACAGCCGCTCTGGTTGCAGGAAAATAAGCTCAGTGTTCCCACTGATTCTGTATTATGCTGGGTTGTATAATTATTTCATTATATATCACAATTTAATAGCAATAGAAATGAAGAGCACAATAAATGTAAAGTACTTGAAGCATCTTGAAAACATCCTCCCACCCCCTGTCCATGGAAAAATTGTCTTTCACAAAACAATGTTTGGCCTAAAATGAAAGACCAGATTTACAGCTTCCTTGGTGGCTCAGAGGTAAAAGAATAGGAGACATGGGTTCTGTCCCTGGGTTGAGAAGATCCCCTGGAGAAGGAAATGGCAACCCACTCTAGTACTCTTGCCTGGGAAATCCCGGTCAGAGGAGCCTGGTGAGCTACACAGTCCCTGGGGTCACAAGTCAGATGCAACTTAGTGACTGAACACAAACAAAATATACTCTAAGACCCACATCTGGACTCATCTTATCTCCCCCTAAAAACACATTTTATCACAAAAATTAGAGATGTTCTTCCATAGCAGAGTCCTATTTCACCCAATTTAGGAAAGACTCATATATTATTTTAAGAAAAGACAACTCTTTTCCACTCCCACCACACAGTCTTGTGTCTTATATTTCTTCCCTTCCTTCACTTTTGAGAAACCAATAAACCTTCCCAATGGAGATTTCTGGAAGTATTCAGCAATAAAACATGCTTTTATCCTTTCCATGAAGCTCCCATCCTGTCCTTCCAACCCACATGTGATGCCTGATGGCAACACACCAGCTTATACTGTAGCTGGTCAGCATCCAGGGGCTTGGCACCTGGGGTGCTTTGGCTAACCCAGAAGATATCAAGAAGCCTCCGGAGTGGTCTATCCATTGATGACCCCAATCGCATCCTCTCATATTGCCATAATGCATCATTAAGAAAAGAGTAGACATTTGATCACATACTGAAAGGATCTGCTGCATCGCTGGTGAAAAGTCTGGCTACAGAGAGTGACAAGGAGATCGACTGAATATTTTCATACAGTGAGTGCTCAAAACCAGCCATCCTTCATTTATTTATTATTTTCAGTCGGGAAATTAAAGATGAATAATGATTTCCCAATTGCCCTTCACAATCATGATTCAGCCTGAGAGCTAATAAGCCATCTTCAATACCCGCCCCCTCCACCACCACCTTTTCTGAACAGATATTTTTTCCACACGGATGAACACAAAGAAATAATCAGATAGGAGATTTTTCTTCTAAATTAGGCCTCTTGTTTGTAAACTGAAAGAGTGCTGATGCAGTCCAGACTCCACTCTCCACCACACAGGCCCGTGTTGCCCAGGACTGTCACAAAGAGCGGGGAGAAGGGCAGGTTTTGTTCTATTCTCCAGGCTCCTTCTGTGTGAGAGGCCATTCAGGCGCTCCCTGCTTCTCTGCACCCGCGTTCTCGGCCCCTCTCCCTGGCTCACACCCTCTCTCTGTTTGTCTCTGTTAGGCCAGCATGAGAGGAGCGCCGCTGGCTGGGAATGTGCTTTGATGTCGACCTCTGGCTGCCACGGCCAGACCTGCCTTGGTGGGTAAGTAGCACGGGAGTGAGGGCGTGTGTGGGAGAGAGGATGAAAGGAGGGCGGCTGGGGCCCAGGATGCGGACAGACTCCTGCCTGTTCCTTTAGATGCTTCAGGAAGGGAAATGCTGAGCCTTACGATTACAGAGGTTACGAACCAGCTCAACTTTAGAATGACCATGTGGAGTACTGCCTAACGCAAAGAATCAAATTATTGTTCAGGCTTTTGGCATCAAAAAAAAGAAAAGAAAGAGATGAGCCATGAGCACTGCCAGAGAGAAAAAGACATTCAGATGACATTCTAAGGAGGCTGGTTACTCAAGGAGGCAGGGAATCCGACAGAGAGAGGGTCTGAGAGATGGCTTAGCACAACTTGCGCTCTTTCAGCTTTTCTTTTGATCACTTGCACCAGGTACCAGGAATAAATCACAGGCCCTGGTGGTAAGGCTGCATTTCTGATGCAGGCAGGCAACACGTGAAATCGTCACATGGGTCGTCTCCTCTGACCTCTGGGGACCAGCCAGGCAAGGGACATCCTGAGAGGCTGAACCCACAAAGGAGCTCACGGTTTGTATGAATTCTTGGCATTCAAGAGCTACCTCCAGTCGGATCAGGGAGTTCCTGTGACTTTGTCTAGATCAAAAGGCCTTATATTGCCAGGATGTCAGAATAGATCAGACCTTGTTCTCCTGTAACCAACACTTGTTTCCTTTTCCCTCAACCACCTATTTTATGAATCCCACCATGTAAAGGCATGAGAGCCTCTCCTCATCACTGATTTCACAGCACTTTCTGTCAACACTCTCCAGCAAGTTTGGCAAGGTGGAAGGAGGCAGAGAAATTTTATATAAAATCCTTTTTGTTAACTCTCAGAGGATATTATTTCAAAAAATAGTATCATCAAGCAAGAATTAATTGAAGTCCTGCTGTATGTTATATCCATCGTCTCATTGTTCAGTTGCTAAGTTGCGTCTGACTCTTTGTGACCTTATGGACTGCAGCACACCAGGCTTCCCTGTCCTTCATCATCTCCCAGAGTTTGCTCAACTCATGTCCATTGAGTCAGTGATGTCATCCAACCATCTCAGCCTCTGCCACCACGTTCTCTTTCTGTCCTCACTCTTTTCCAGCATCCGAGTCTTTTCCAATGAGTTGGCTCTTTGTATCAGGTGGCCAAAGTATTGGAGTTTCAGCTTCATCATCAGTCCTTCCAGTAAATATTCAGGGTTGATTTCCTTTGGAATTGGCTGGTTTGGTCTTGCTGTCCAAGGGACTACCAAGAGTCTTCTCTAGCACCATAATTCAAAAGCATCAATTCATCAACACTCAGCATTCCTTATGGTCCAGTGATCCTATCTGTACATGACTATTGGAAAAACCATAGCTTTGAATGTATGGACCTTTGTCCGCAAAGTGATGTCTCTGCTTTCAAATACACTGTTTAGGTTTGTCATAGCTTTTCTTCCAAGGAGAAAGCGTCTTTTTAATTTCATGGCTGAAGTCACCATCTGCAGTGATTTTGGAGCCCAAGAAAATGAAATCAGTTACTGTTTCCACTTTTTGTCCATCTCTTTGCCATGAAGTGATGGGACTAGATGCCATGATCTTAGTTTTTTGAATGTTGAGTTTTAATAAGCCAGCTTTTCCACTCTCCTTTTTCACCTCCTTCAAGGGGCTCTTTAGTTCTTTTCTTGCCTCTTGCCATTAGAAGGGTATCATCGGCATAACTGAAGTTGTTGATATTTCTCCTAGCAACTTTGATTCTAGCTTGTGATTCATCCAGCATTTTGCATTATGTACTCTACATGTAAGTTAAATAAGCAGGGTGACAATATATAGCCTTGATGTGCTCCTTTCCCAATTTTGAACAGTTCATTGTTCCATGCCCAGTTCTAACTGTTGCTTCTTGTCCTGAATACAGGTTTCTCAGGAGACAGGTAATAATAGGTAATAACAGACAGATGGTCTGTTATTCCATCTCTTAAAGAATTTTCCACAGTTTGTTGTGATCCACACAGCTTTCGCTTAGTCAGTGAAGCAGAAGTCGACGTTGTTTTTAAGAATTCTTTAGCTTTTTCTGTTATCCAAATGGTGTTGGCAATTAGATCCCTGGTTCCTCTGCCTTTTCTAAATCAAGCTTGTACATCTGGAAGTTCTCAGTTCATGTACTGCTGAAGCCTACTTGAAGGATTTTGAGCATTACCTTGCCAGCATGTGAAATGAGTGCAACTGTACAGTAGTTTAAACATTCTTTGGCACTGCCTTTCTTTGGAATTGGAATGAAAAACTTTTCCAGTCCTGTGTCCACTGTTGACTTTTCCATAGATCACTGAATCCAGAAGTTCAAAGCAAAATCATTTCACTCTGTATTCTATCTGGAACTGTTCTTCAGCACTAAAATGCCTCCTACTATTAAAATATGATCTTTATTTTCTAGAAAAATCTCATTTTAGGAGAATAAAATGATAAGAAGTTCTATATTTTTCCCACTGTGTCTTTTAAGGAAAAGATTTTTGGTTTGCATGATTGTATCTTACCTGAGACAAAATGGTCAATGAATGTTCTCATACTGATCAGAGAATTAAGGCTAGCTGTTTGCTAGTGAACAATTCTCAGTGTCATTAGGAGCTAAATAAATTGTCTGCTGCCGGTCAAAATGCCATTCAAACAAAACCTCATTCTCCACTGAGATAGACTGACACATAACTTGCATCCAAGATGCCTTCAAAGCCAATCCCATATCCCACAGCTTACAGCCTGGAAAAAAAATTCAGAGTCCTCTCAACTCTAACCTTGGTCCATAAGAATAGGCACGATGCTGCTGCTTTTACGGACATCTCAGCTCAAAGGAAAATCCTCTTATGGAATAGACAAGTATCCTATTATCATACCCCAACCCAAGAGCTTCTGGGCTATAAGTTGGGTTCACGGTTATTTGGGGAAAAAAAAAAAAAAACCTCCATTGCTTTTGATTGACAAAACACAGAGAGATCGAGGTTAAATGGAACTATTTATTTTAAAAGATAAATATATCCTCGGTGATAGAGAATAAGTTCAGATTAACTATGCATATTTTCATGAGTGCTTTTGTTTTCTAAACCACACTCTTATGAGAAATCTTACTGCTGTGAAAATCATTGCCAAAAACATAAAATAAAATAAAGCAGGAAAATTGCATAGGCAACGGAGTAGCCCCCCTTCCACAGCCCAAGCAGAGACTATGCCTGTCCCTTACACAGCAGGCCATCTTTGGTGACTTCCTGGGACTTCACTCCACCCCTCAATTATGGAATCAGCAAAACTCTCAGGGGAAAAGACCCAGAAAGAACAAATGTGGCAGCAAGAGACAGAGGAATCAATACCTTCAGAGTCTGAGAATGTAATGGGCCCTGTAGATCTGTTAATTATCAAACAAAAATTCTCTTTCAAGAAGGGAAAAAAATGCATTTTAATAGCAGCTCTATAATTAGCCATTGCTGTTCAGGGTTTCTTAGTACTTTTTATGTTTGTCTGCCTTCACCTTTATTTCCTTTAACAATGTTCACATAAAATGGCTCAGAATTGCTCTCCCTCCAATTATTTACTGTAACAACCAACAAGCTGAGAGAAAGATGACAGAGGAGTGAAGAAAGATCTTTGTATAGGATGTATTGACTCACTACTCTTTCCTTCTTACTCCCTGATATTTTTTTGTTGTTCTTTCCTAGCATATAATTTGTGTGTTTGCATAAAACACTTGCCTGAGCTGTTTGATTTTATGATGCTTGATTTTAATATAGATACACAGTTTTTTCAGCCTTTGGTAAAAGACAGATCCAATCTATCCCCAAAATCGCCACTGGCCAGGATGGAGCTGGTGGGACTTACATGTGATGGGGTGGGAGTCAGTTTATAAACGTAAATGTGACAACCTGGAGACAACCTGGAAAACGTAAGAGGTTAGATGCAAAAACTGAATTTAGGGCAGGAAACAATTTGGGGGGAAATGTTCAATTCTGAGGAAGCAAATGAGAAATTAAATCCTCAATGGGGCAGAAACAAGAGCCAAATCCCAAGGACAAATCAGAGTCAAAGGCACGGCAGTCTAAAGAAGGCAGGACGCTCGCACTGATGGACGTAGTCAGCCTGGTGTCATGCCCTTGAACTGAGACTCCGGGCATCCACTTTTCTGAAAGCCCATCTTTAAAAGGTGAACTCTGAGTTCAGCACCAGAAATGATGAACATTGCATTGTGAATAACAGCAACTCTGTACTCAGCCAACACCCAATATATGGAATAATATGCTCAAGGGTCAGAACACAGGCCTGGGAAGTGGCAGATTCAACTACTATTCACACCTTTCTGTGAGCAACATGAAGTGATCACTAACAAGTTGTCATTACTGAGTGATCAGAATATTGTGAGCAAGATGGTAACACGAAATGAGAAGAGGCTAAAATTAAACAGCTGAGTGGTGACCATTACACGCCTTGTAACATCACCCATCCAAGTCACTTCCAGGATGAGGAAAAGACCATCAAACACCAGAACATCACTGACGTTACAAACCCATGTCAAGGGGCTCTCGTTAAAAATCAATCACAGGTATGACCTTTGACCTTTTCGGTACTGTCCCAATTTAAGTTTCTTTCAAAGATGAATCTATTCCCATGTTGATGTGACACCCATGAGATAATACAAGTAGTGTCTCCAATCCCAGGGCTTTCCTCTGAGATAAGCATGGGATGACTTCTCTCCAACACAAAGCCAAGTTTAAAACTGCCCATGCTATGTTAGAGATCTCCAACAACATTGAGAACAAAATAAATTTTGTTCTGTTCTCTGAGCAGTAATGGCTGTTGGTAATAGGCTCTTTCTGTGGTTTATTGGTCCATCATGCAGTTTATTAGAGCCCAGTCTGTGTCAGGACTTCCATTATAAGCCCATATTTCTCTGGGTTGAGAGATCAACAATAAAATTGGGCTAGTACTGAACCTTAATCTTGCTATTCAACCCCTGCTTGAGAATATAGGAGGAGAAATTAAAGAGAGAAGCACAGAGAGAGAGAGATGGAAAGAAACACCCAGGGATGTGGTATTGTAATTCCAGTATTTTATCTAAGCAGCTAATTGTAAGACACACTTTTTTTTTCATTGTTTCCATTTATTGTGGGACACATTTGATGGATGAGAAGGTATTTGATAGAAAAAAAATTAAATAAAAATTAAAATCAGTTTTCCCTCAGCACAGTTATCATATCTATGTATCCATAAAGCAAACATGTCTTCACCTTGTAATTTGCTACTCAAGTCTCTTAAAGAATGAGGGGTTTAACATTATGCAAAGCCAAGAGAGAAAAATGGGTTTTTAAATGTTGATTTTTCCTAGTTTTTTCTTTCCTTTGGCTTATGATCAGCCACTGGCAGACTTCTGTTAAGATGAACTTTTATATCTTTCTTTCTTTAAACAAAAACCAAATAATACCAATGTTGTTTTTAATTTTTACTCATACCACACTAAAGAAAATTATTTAAATGTGTTTAAAGTGCTTCTGATGGCTAAGAAAAGATCATTTGTAAAGGATCCATTTCAAAATGCACTATCTTGCTGTAATGTCCACTATAGAGAAAGACCTTAGCTTAAATTATACCACAGCTATTTTAAATGGATTTTTAAATTATCTACCTTTGCATTTCATCATGGATGTTTCAGGGAAATTATCCTGAGATAATGCCAACAAATGGCTGCAGACTTTAGGTTTATAATTGCTCTTGTTCATTTAAGGTTCCCAGCAGACCATATCAGGAAATTCAATGCCTGGCAAGTCGGGGTTGATAATATACCGTAACTGGCATTTTCTTATTAGATGAGCACCCAAATCAGCTTTCATTTGTAGCAATGACCCTAATTAAGAGAACCATGATTTAAAGCATAGTCTGTGCATTTTAAGAATCGGATCTGGATATGGTAGTATTAACCAAAGGGTTATTTATTTTTCTTTTTTTAGCCCAGAAAATTGGCATTATCTAAACTCAATTTTTCATATGTATATCATATTTTTTCAATTCCTCTCTCAAAATGAGAGGCTTCCTTCTAGCTTCTGAATACAGATGTGTAAAACTGTCACATGTATACATTCCCATGTATGTAAGTGTACTTACCCTTGTCTACAGTAGATGATTCAGTTTTAGAGTTGTAAGAGAGCTTAGAAAAAAGATAACTTGCTGCAATGCTCACTAGCCCCAGCATCTTAAGTGGAAGAACCAAGGGCTTTGAAGCTAATACAGTTTGCTTTGGATCATCAGTTGGTGAGAGGTAAAGCCTAAATTGCATAAGTATTTTGAAAATTACTCAAGAAAGAACCTCCTTCTCCCCACCTCCTGCAAAAAAAAAAAAAAAGGAAAGAAAGAAAGAAAAAATGACCTAGTAAAGATGTTACCTGGGGCATATGTTAATGTACCTAGATTTTTTTTTTTTTAACTCATCCAGTCAACAGAAAATATTAGTTGCTGGAGCTTTGAAGCCAGTTCATTCTGAAGGAGATCAGCCCTGGGATTTCTTTGGAAGGAATGATGCTAAAGCTGAAACTCCAGTACTTTGGCCACCTCATTCAAAGAATTGACTCCTTGGAAAAGACTCTGATGCTGGGAAGGATTGGGGGTGGAAGGAGAAGGGGATGAGAGAGGACGAGATGGCTGGATGGCATCACAGACTCGATGGACGTGAGTCTGAGTGAACTCTGGGAGATGGTGATGAACGGGGAGGCCTGGAGTGCTGCAATTCATGGGGTTGAAAGAGTTGGACATGACTGAGCGACTGAACTGAACTGAACTGAAGCTTTGTATAGACTGAAATTTTATCCTCACATTGGTCATGGCGGGACCAAGACCATAAAATCATTTTGGACTGTATTGGAAGGATATTTCAGTACTCCATCTGAATGTGTGTATAAAATTTGAGAAGTTATCAAGTGGGACCCAAAGTAAATCAAACCTCTCTTATATGCCAAGGATAATGAGATGAAGCAAGAATGATAACCAATGTTTGAAGATCATGTTATAATTCATAAAGAACCTTTACCTGTATTATTTTCTTAACTACAATTACCTTCACCCAACACTGTGAAGATGCATGGCAAGAACAAGAACTGTAAATACCAGAGCAATACCATCCCCATTTCTTTGTTTAGAAATAAGACTTCTTCCTTAAGTGAAAAAAATCCAGGTTTCCATACATTTACTCTCCATTACGCTATACTGTCTTCCTGGTAGAAATAATTATTATTGATAATATAAATAGAAAAAGTTAGATTTCTCAGTTATGGTTACAATTACAGTGGTGATTACAACAGCTGTTACTTTTGAGCTTCAAGTGTTTTCTCTGCAGTATCTTGTTCATAGGCATGGATGCAGAAACCTATACAGTAGATATTATCACACCAAGTCAGAGCTCAGCCAAAAGAGGCTCAGGGAGCTCAGATGATTTATTTAAATTCGCAGAGCCTATAAACGGCAGAACTCGGTTTGGAACCAGGTTAGCTTGATCCAAAATCCTCTTTGCAGTATTTCTTTCATGATAAGATAGCACACATGTTTGACAAAATAGTGGTAAACTGGCAATAGGAACACAAACAGAAATCAATGCAAAACACCCTTAAGGTTCAGTTAGTACAGGAAAATAACTTCACAGAAAAAAGAAAAGTTTACAAGAGGAAAGGCTGTCTATGTAGTGGTATAGGTGTGTGTGAGTGCAGGGTGGGGGGTAGATGTTGGTGTGGGTGTGAAAGAGAAAGATGTGAATATACATAGACATGATGTAAATCACGTATATAAATGATACATGCATGTTTACATTTTCATTTATGGATATGTCTACATAAATACATGAAAAGTAAAAAGGAAAACATTTAAAAAAGAAAACCAAGAGGAATAACACAGGATATTATTAAGGTTTTTCACAAAATCCTACACAAGTCAAACTGTTATTAAGTAGAATTTATTTTGTAAGTTTGGCATAGGAGATAGGATTCCTACCAGTATTATAGGCAACTTTTTATTAAGGTTTAATTGTTGGAGTTGCTTCATTTCAAGGAAAATGATTTAGCCCCCAGGATATGCAGATGACTATTATAATAAGTCACATTTTCTTAAGGAGGGGAGGGCCTTTAGCTATTCTTGAAAGAGCAAAAATTTCCAGGAATTATCCTTACTGCTATTATAAATTAATAGATTTTAGTAGTGCCACACCACAAATCTTTGGCACTGACCTATATAGAAACATTAATATCTTATGATATTGATTTCAAAGACAAAGTCCAGAACCTTATGGTAAATCTGGAGGAAGTTTGTCTCTCATGATAGATGCTGACACAAGACTCACCTAGTAATATCCAAGTGAATCATAATCTCCACAGGAGCTCAACACGGGCTCAGTAAGCACACACATCCTCTTCAGGGGGCTCTGGGCCCGCGGCCGTCCCAGGCACACCTATACACAGCCACCTAAAGCACTGCTGGTTCTTTTGCTCTGTCATTCTCACTGATGAACTGAGTGATAAGCTAGTTCAGGTCTGTGAGATTTGTACTGTCAGTACCAAGCCTATGAAGCTTTAGATGCACCCCTCCCCAAGGCAAGGACATTTCCAATAGGATGAAGTAAGTATTTCAGACCAATTAGAAAGAGCCTGGAAGAGCCCCAGGTAGGATCACAGAACAGGCATGCTTTGAGCTTTGATAGCTCAACCATCTGGGCACATTCTTTCCAGATACAATGTTCAGCTCAGTCGCTGGGTCATGTCCAACTCTTTGCAACCTCATGGACTTGTGTGCAATTGTGCTCATCAATGTCCAGCCCATAAAGAAAAAAAAAAAAAAGCTGTGCAGCATATCAGGAGTTAGAAAAAGCAAAGCCTTTCCTGCCCTCTCTTCCCACCTTCCCCACCCCCAATTCATCACCTTGAATTATTAGTACTATAATTCACCATCTGCTAAATATGTTTTCCAAGCAGTCGAGTGTATGTACTAACACCAGAAAGCAGCCTACGTAAGTGAACAGCTTAAATAGGAGTAGCCGCTAAGTAAATCAGCTTCTACAAGTCCCCGTGATGTCAGGGGTAGGGATGAAAGGGCAGAACATCACCTTCCAGCATCTCAGCTATCAGCCTTATAGACCATTCTCCTAAAATGACCAGTCTGGGAAAACGTTTGAGACAGATGTTTTCCAGTTTGTTTATTTTCTTCTGTCACTTCCACTGGTATTCTCTGCTCTTCTTGGTGGCTGACCTTTCACAAATGTTGGTTCTGTTTTAGAAATGCCCTATTGTAAATAAGAGGGCAGAGTTCTCAGAGCAAAGGCCAGTGTAGCTAGGAGGCTCCGTAGGGAGCAAGG
This sequence comes from Madoqua kirkii, assembly GCA_006408675.1. Taxonomy (NCBI): domain Eukaryota; kingdom Metazoa; phylum Chordata; class Mammalia; order Artiodactyla; family Bovidae; genus Madoqua; species Madoqua kirkii. The sequence continues at coordinate 10,163 of SJYC01068103.1, read as the reverse complement.
AGCCCTGTTTCATCTGCCAGAGGCGAGTGTTAACCTGCCCCTAGTCCCAAGGAGGGGCAGGGGGTCAGGCCCCACTCTCCAATGCTTCATCCAAGCTTACTTAACATTCCACAGGAGAGCATAATTAACAGTATGGAACAATGTGTTGGTTGGCTCATCAACCAATACATTGGTTGGTAAGGTATTTTTGAAAATAAGAATTTGCAAATCTCTGGGTAACTTTTGTAGGGAGATGTTAGGAAACAAACTGGTATTTAATAGTATGGGTGTTGATGATTAAAAAGCATTCTATTCAAGATTCATATTTGCCACGTTGGTTAATTCTTTCAGCTCAGAATTTCTATAAGATAAAGACTGATTTGGCATGTAATGGAGTTTGTTTGAATGGAAATTACTGTCAGATATGCTCTAATTCCCCTCTATTAGATATGAAATTCTAGCTAAGTGAATCAAATAGCTTCTCTGAGTCATTGTTTTTTAAGTAATAAAATAAGCATAATATTCCCTCCCCACTTGCCTTAAAATTTGTTGACACTCAAGTAAAACCATGTATGTGGATGCACACTGTAGACAGCAAAACACATTCCAAGGATACTTTGTTGGGATATTATTACTCAATAATCGTTTCTATAAAGCTTCAGATGATAAAAATATGGGTATTCCAAAATTAGGACACCTCAAAAAATGATGTGTTTCTAGGGCCTGATGCAATGGGGAACAGGTGGGAGGTTAAAGAATCCTTGCTGAACAGAAGATGAACTCAGTGATTGAGAGATACTGAGGGCCCCGGTGGCTCAGTGGTAAAGAATCCACCTGCTAATGCAGAAGACACAGGTTCCATCCTTGAGTCTGGACGATCCCCTGGAGAATGAAATAGCAACCCACTTCAGTGTTCTTGCCTGGGAAATCTCATGCACAGAGGAGCCTGGTGGGCTACAGTCCAGGGGGTTGCAAGAGTCAGACATGACTGAGCAACTGAACAACAACGAGTGAGATTAAAGTTTCAGGACAGAATTTCTTCCTCCTCCTGTCTCCAAAAGGCGCATAGTCCTCAAGGGTAATGAGTTCAACACCCAACAGTGGCGGCCCCAGTGGCTTCCAGGGGTTTCTCTTTCAGGCGTTGCTCAACAGACAAAGTGCAGCGGTGCTGATGTTCACCGGTTGGGAATTCATCTTCAAGTGTGTTTCTTGGCCGCATCTCTGAATAAAAGCAAACAGCAAGGAAGTTCCTTCTATGCCATCAAATACTGGACCAGGGAGACAGAACCTCTCACTGCATTGTGAAGGCATCTCATGTTTTGTGTTGGGTGCAGATCCAAATGCTTCTTTCAGAGAAGATTCAGTAGTTCTGACTGTCACTGCATAGAAGGGTCTCTGGCACAGAAAGCTCTCTAAAAACTCCTTCTGATGGCCCTTCTGTGCCTCCCAATTATTTTTTTTTTCCTATCCACCTCTCCTGTGTTTTCAATTACAGTTGCTGGATTTGAGACCGTTGCCATCTCAGTCACATTTGAGCATGTGTTACATTGTAATGTTTGCTTATAAAAGAACCTCTTTAAAAAAAGAATGGAAAGAAACAGCTCTTCACGTTGATGGAAAGGAGACATTCTGGAGCGTGCATAGCACAGTGAGAAGGGCTTACAGGGATGGGGGGAGCGTATTCAGTCTGTCAGTTATTCCGCCTGGATTTGCAGACCTCCTCCCTACTAGGTTCTGGCAACGCTGAGATAAATAACCTTGGCTTCCTCCCTAGAAGGATGAGGCCCAAGGGAAATGAGACTCCCTGTCACCCCATCAGTAGCATGGGCTGCATTGCCACCTGTGACGCTTTTATTCAAAGCTAACCCATTGCATGTCAATTCTTCGAGGCAGAGTCCATTTCTAACCCAACTCTAAAAATTCTCTATCACCTTCAACTGCCTTGAGCACCTAGAACTTTAGTTGCCGCTGCTGTTTAGTCACTAAGTTGATGTCTGACTCTTTGGGGACTCCATGGACTCTAGCCTCTCAGCCTCCTCTGTGCATGGGGTTTCCCAGGCAAGAATACTGGAGTGGGTGGCCATTTGCTTTTCCATGAGATTTCACCCGCGCTTTCTGCCTTGCAGGCACATCTTTTACCACTGAGTTACCAGGGAAGCCACCTAGAATACAGTAGGTATTTAATAACTATTTATGGAAAGGTAGCTTCAAGGTTAAAAAAAGGGAAAAGCTAAAATGATATTTTAGCTAGAAGAGTGAGGTTGGATGCATTGTTTCAAGGGCTGCTGCTGCTACTGCTAAGTCGCTTCAGTTGTGTCTGACTCTGTTCGACCCCATAGACGGCAGCCCACCACCCCTGTCCCTGGGGTTCTCCAGGCAAGAACACTGGGGTGGGTTGCCATTTCCTTCTCCAATGCATGAAAGTGAAAAGTGAAAGTGAAGTTGTTCAGTCATGTCTGACTCTTAGCGACCCCATGGACTTCAGCCTACCAGGCTCCTCTGTCCATGGCATTTTCCAGGCAAGAGTACTGGAGTGGGGCGCCATTGAAGGGCACTGAGAACAATTGAAGATTGTGAAATAATTAATTGTATGTGATGCCAGGCTCTTTGTACTCACCAGATATTGGCTTCCTCTTACTTCCTTGGTCATTAGGCAGGTTTAGGTTTAATTGCTCTCCTCTAAGCACCTGCCAGAGAAGGCAATGGCACCCCACGCCAGTACTCTTGCCTGGAAAATCCATGGACGGAGGAGCCTGGTAGGCTGCAGTCCATGGGGTCGCTGAGAGTCGGACACAACTGAGCGACTTCACTTTCACTTTTCTCTTTCATGCATTGGAGAAAGAAATGGCAACCCACTCCAGTATTCTTGCCTGGAGAATCCCAGAAACAGTGGAACCTGGTGGGCTGCCACCTATGAGGTCGCACAGAGTCAGACATGACTGAAGCGACTTAGCAGCAGCAGCAGCAAGCACCTACAGTGAACCAGGGACTGCATACGTATTCCCATGTGGAATAAGACAATGTCAAAAAGCAACCCCCTGAGTGAACTCCCATAATTCCCACAGTACTAGGGTGGAAAACATGGCTCAAAGATGTTATATTGTCTACAGTCCCAAAGTCTGATTATGTGAGACCCAGGATGTCAGATAGAGCCCACAACATAATTGACTGGGAATGCACTCACCTCAGAAATCAGAAATTAATCTGGAAACATGAAGAATCAAAGGCAAAGATCCACTTGGTTAAAACAATTATAGTTTTTAATCCATTTGGGTGATTGGAACATTAAAAGCATCCTTGGAAAGATCAGACCAAAACGGAAAAAGAAGTCAGGGACCACAAGATGATCAATAAGCATTATCGTTAATGTGCATACACACACACACACACACACACACACACACACACACACACAATCAGACCAGCTAGTCATCTCCCTTTTGCAAGGAAGAGGTAGTCTAGGACTGGATTCATCTTCTTACCAGGGGAGCCCCTATAAGTTTAGTTCATAACTAGCTCATCCCAGCATGGCCCCTCTCTGCAGCCCCAGTGAAAATGATTATCACATGCAGGGTGACCTGTAGATTTTTTTTTTTCAATTTAGTAGCTGTTTAAAGCCAGGGAATAACTTTCTTAGCAGAGAAGATAAAGCTCACTGGATAAAATGTGTAAGCATGCAAATGCAAGCTATTTCCACTTGGCACATTCAAGTCCAATACCGTGCCTTCCAAAATTCTCCAAAGTGCTACACACAACTTCACGCTTCTCTGTATTGCAAGACAGGATTGTGAAGGTCTGATTTCCCTAAATTAAGTTTTCATAGCTGATGAATCCCAAATTAAATGTGCTGCTGCTTCTGCTGCTGCTAAGTCGCTTCAGTCATGTTTGACTCTGCGCAATCCCATAGACGGCTGTCCACCAGGCTCCCCCATTCGTGGGATTCTCCAGGCAAGAATATTGGAAAGGGTTGTCATTTCCCTCTCCAATGTATGAAAGTGAAAAGTGAAAGTGAAGTCGCTCAGTCGTGTCCAACTCTTAGCGACTCCATGGATTGCAGCCTACCAGGCTCCTCTGTCCATGGGATTTTCCAGGCAAGAATACTGGAGTGGGGTGCCATTGCCTTCTCCGATTCTTTATAGTTTCTTCTATTTTAAGATCGGAGATGATGGGGTAGGAAGAGAAAGAGAAGCCACCGTACATTGTCTTGGCCCCAAATCACGGTGCCATTTCCACGTCAGTGTCCTATGAATGCTCACAAGAAAGAGGAGGCAGAAGTGCGGAGCACGATGCGTTTTCCCCTCTCAACGTCTGAGTCTCACTGCCCTGTCCAGCATCCCTCCCCAGGGGTGGATCACTGAGCCAGGTCTGCACAGCCTCCTCCCCATGAAAGCCCCAGCAGAACAATTCCTCTTTACTATTCTAACTTTGCTTTTGTCAATAAGCACTGAAGACATAAAAAGAGAAGATGGGCTTTGCTCCTGAATGAGAGCGATTTGACTTTCAATATCAAGACAGTGGCAAATACCTTCAGATGTTGTGTCCTGCTGAGCCTTTTCAGAGGCTGGTTTTTGTCTGCGGAAGGCTGTTTTCTCCTCACACTAGACCCAGAGAGGTGATCTCTTCTTTATTTGACCTCATGGATGCCTCTTGGCGTGCCAAACTGGGCCCCGGTAATTTGGGGGGATGGCAGGCAAAAAGCCATGTTTTCATGAGACGCTTTCGGCCATGCCATAGTGAGCAGGAGCCCCGGTGCATAAAGCTCACCTGTCTTGTGTGTTTCGGCTGCTGCCCTTTCTCTCTCTCCACACAACCCCAGAGTGGCAACTTCTTAAGGCAGAGCTGTGAAATAGGCACGAAATTGGCCCTTTGAGATGCTATGCTTTTTGCAAGCTTTGAGACACACGTTGAGAATTTAAATGCATCCCCAAATAGCACTTGGGATCAAGAATGATACCTTTCAGGTAGTCTGTGCTGAAGGTCGGAGGATGGAACAGACCCACCAACACAAGTATTGACACATACAACTCCCAGGCTCCTCCTGAATCAGGGTTATAGACAGCAGTAGGGATTAAAAGCATATTCTCTCCTGACAAGCTTCAGTGCAGTAAAAGGCACTTTATATTTATGCATAATGAGCTACTTCTGTGCTTTACAGACCATTTTGCACATGGTTTGTACCTCATATTAAATTTGATGATGTATTTGAAAGCATTTTATAAACAGAAAATTGTATGCAGATTTTAGCTATTATGAAAATAATGATGAGTAAATAATTTCAGTTAGTGAGGTTGTTATTGAGCCAGCTTGGAAGTCTCTCTTCTCCTCTTCCTGACCCTACCATTGAATGCAGAAAAGAAGTTACAAAGGGGATATTAGGACATGGTTTTCTGAAGTTATTGACATTCACAGAACTGTACATAGACAATAAAATCCCATTTCTTAAATAAAATACTGGGAAAAAAAATAAAGAGATTGAAAATAATCAGTGCACGAAACTAGAGTGAAATAGTCGGAATGGGTAATATATTTTAAGAAGGTTGTCTGCCAATATCCATTCAAATTTTGAAAAAAAGCCCTACTATTTGGTATAAATACAAAAATTCCACTCTTGTGAATCCAACCTACAAAATAAAAACATCAGTCACTCTATCCTTATATCAATAGGGAGACAAGTATGTAGGCAAGTAGATAGATAGATGTTCAGATAGCATTTTTTGTGGCTACAGAAAACTTAAAACAGCAAGTCAACCATTTTTAAAATATTTATTTTGTATTGGGGTATAGCTGATTAATAATGTTGCGATAGTTTCAGATGAACAGAGGAGAGACTCAACCATATACATACATGCATCCATTCTCCTCTAAACTCTCTTCCCATCCAGGCTGCCACAGAACACTGAGCAGAATTCCATGTGCTTTACAGTAGGTCCTTGTTGCTTATGCATTTTAAATATAGCAGTGTGTACATGTCCACCCCAAACTCCCTAACTATCCCTTTTCCCTATCCTTCCTCCGGGAAACCATAAGTTCATTCTCCGAGTCTGTGAGTCTCCTTCTGTTTTGTAAGTAAGTTCATTTATTTGCATAATTCTTTATAGATTGCACATGTAAGGGATGTCATATGATATTTCTCTAACTTACTTCACTCAGTATGACAGTCTCTAGGGTCATCCACGTTGCTGCAAATGGCATTCTTTCTTTATTTTTAATGATTGAGTAATGCTCCATTGTATAAATGTACCACACCTCCTTTATCCATTTCTCTATTGGTGGGCAACCATTCTTGAACAACACAATGTTAATGTCTTGGTACAAATACTTTGTCTTCAGGATATACTGTAATTCACTGAGCTTTACAATTATTTCAGAAGTGTAAAACTCACTGAGCTTTACACTTATCTTGATTTTAATGTTTTTTTATAGTGATAAAATGACACTGACATAAGCAATCTTGCACATAAATCTTTTCTCACAACTCTGATTATTTCTATAGTATTTATTACCAGAAGAGAAAATGAAGAGTATTCCATGTTATGATCAGAACCACCTGATATGGGGAAATATAAGAGAGCACGGGAGTGGGGCGAGAGGATAGTGGAGTTTGACAGTATGCTAGGAGAGGAAGCTCAGTGAAGGAAGCCTTCTCTGGAAAAGGGGTTCTTGACCCGGAGACCTAAATGACAGGAATGAGCGAGGCATACTGAAGGCCGAGAGAACAGAAACCATGCATGTGCAAAGGCCCTGAGGCATGAAACGGCTTCCAAGGTTTTTGGAGTTTGGGAGAGGAAGGAGAGAGCTACATCATGAGCCTTGAAGGTCATAATAAAGGGCTTTGATTTTACAGCAAGTTACGGCAAACTCTTCAGAGGTGTCTAACGGGGAGAATGGACTGATAGATACAGTGTGGGATTTTGAACTTCTCACTCTGGGGTGGACATGATTTGTAGGAGGATGAGTGGATGTGGGTTAGTTTAATTCATCTAAGAGACAATGATGGAGAGAAATGGACAGATAACAAAAAGGGAAAACCATAGGACAACTGCTAGGTTTTCTGTGCTGGTAAAAGGGTGCGTGCTTGCTTCTCACTGAGAGGGGATGGAGTAGGTAGAAAAAACTTGGGAGAAGGGCTGCTTCGAGTACAGAGAGGGGCGCAAGCTCCATTGGTCACGCTGTGGCAGAGAGTCCTCGCACAGTCCTGTCAAGTGGGGAGCTGACACCTTAGCCGAGTGTTCAGATGATTCATCAAAGCTGAAGGTGTGAATTTGGGAGTCATCAGCATACAGTACTGCAGGGAAGGAGAAAATACATTTTTCCTTTTACCTTTTCTAGGTTCTTGGCTGGGTCTCTGTAGTGAAAGACAGATTAACTAGAGAAAAGCATGTGAATTCATTTGATATGTTTTCTGTGACACAGAAGCCTTTATAAGAAAAAGACCAGAAGTTAAACCTAAGTGTTCTTATGCTCAATTTGATGAAGACTGGAAAAATGGAAGCTCATGGAAACTGTGATAAGACAGGATGAGCTAAGCGTAGTAAACTGGGGGAAACTTAGCAAACTCACCCATTCCTTCAGGTTCCTCTCTGAGCCTCCCTTCTTCAGAGTTAAGGATGCTACTTGCTTCTGGGTTTAGGAAGGTACCTGTCACATGAGAGTCTAAAGACATGCTTCAGCAGAAATTCCTTCCTAAACCTGCCATTTCTCAGATTCTGTCAGCTTAAAGTATCTAGTATGCAAGGTGCTGTATTTTGGGCATCATGTCTGGAACTCCATCAGTAAGGTCATGGACTGGGTGCGAGGAACCAAGGAGAAGTGTCAGGGGCAGAAAAGTGACTTAGGGATGGTTGGTGACACAGAAGAAAAATCAGGAATAAAAGAGGATAAAACATTTTAAATGATGCTCTAAAATACAGATAGAGAAATCCACTGAATTTGGTAGCAGGGGACCCATGTGGGTCTCTGAACATTACTTCAGTGGGGCACTTGGGACACATCTTGCCCTCTTTTGTGGGAGGAAATGAGGATGAGGGAGAGGAATAGAGCCTGTGAGTGGAGAGACTCCTGCAGAGAATTTAGGCTGTAAATGTGTGCAGAGGGAAAAGGTGAGATCTGTGCAGCTGTCTGATGCAAGGGAGGTTAGACTTCACTTTTTCTTAATGATAGAGACCATCGTGCAGCTGTGTGCCAGCAAGTATGGGTTCCTTAACAAAAAGGACACCGATGAAAAAAGAAACCTGGAGAAGGCAAGAGGAGCCGGAACCCAAAGCACAAGCGGTTGCTTTTCCCTCTTTGCAATAAAACAAAGGAAGGAGGAGGAAAGAAGGGTGCAGCTGGAAGTGTAGATGTCATTGGACAAGACATGAATTTGAGGAGGAAGGAAATGGTATGGGAAAAATGATCTTCAATAGGGGATAATGCCAGGGAACATACCAGCGGACTTCAGAAAGCTCTGCTCTTTGGAGGTGACTGATTTAAATCGGTCAGCTGAGCTGTGCTATTAATACTTTCTGTGGTGACTTCCAAGCCTTAGCTACAGGTAACAGGCAGCAGGGTAAGTGAGGTCACACAAAGCCACGTTTTTGCCAGATAAGGCCAACAAAGGTGTGTTTGCAGTGCTCTCTGTTTTCCAGGATCATAATGGCAAATTTTCAGAGGAAATGGAGGACGAGAAGTCTTGAAAGGGGCTGAAGGTTAGAGAGAAAATACTTCTCAGTATGACCAGCAATTATACTGACTGTGTTCCAAGTAAGTGAGCTGAGTAGATGAGGTGTGGTAGAGCATTGCACACTGAACAGTAAAGCTTCAGAAGCAGGAAAGGTCCAGGGTGGGAACCTAGAAGGGTGAGACTGAAGCTAAAGAGAAGTAAAGTTCACCTGTCATAGAGGAGGTCAAGAAAACAAGTGACCATATGCTGGATGTCTCACCTGCAAGGATGATGTATCACCAAAAATGGTAACAGAATCAAAGATGAAAAGAAAAACTTAGAACCGGAATATGCAGAGGATGAATGCCTAGGACACGGGAATGACAGCGGAGACTCTGCAGAATGGCAGCTTTTAAGGCTGTAGTTTTTAACCAGGAACAAGGGAAATGCTGTGAAATGGACAATGAGAATACTCCATCTCCAGACCCTGAAATATGGGACTATCAGTAAAAATAAATAAACATGTCTTTCATTGGAGACCTGCAGTGTTAGAGTGTAGAGATGTGTTCAGGTAATAGTAAGGCTATTAGTAGATCTACATCCCAGAGAAAGTTCCACATGAAAATGAAGGTGTGGGGAAGTTCTCACTGGTCATGGATCTGGAAATCAAGAGGAAAAGATGAGAAAACTTTCGGAGGGAGGAAAGGAGAAGACAAGTGGTGGACTAGGTCCATGTAAGTGACCCACAAAACAGTGTGGAGGCGAGGAAAGTGCAGACGGCAGTAGCGGCCAGGGACACTGGACCCCTGGCTACAGCCGGGGCAGTTGCAGAGGTGACGTGCTCAGCCTTGACTCAAGAGCAGCGGTCCTGTGTGCTTCCCTTGAGGCCACTTGGGGAGGATCTCTTCCTCCCCTGGAGCTGTTGTGATCTTTCACAACACCAGTTGTTTCAATCCCATCATTTGAAAAGCATTTTCCCTGCCCTAATTTGTGATGCCACTTTCAGTTCAGTTCAGTCGCTGAGTCACGTCTGACTCTTTGCAACCCCATGAACCACGGCGCACCAGGCCTCCCTGTCTACCACCAACTCCCAGAGTTCACCTAAACTCATGTGCATCAAGTCGGTGATGCCATCCAGCCATCTCATCCTCTGTCGGCCCCTTCTCCTCCTGCCCCCAATCCCTCCCAGCATCAGGGTCTTTTCCAGTGAGTCAGCTCTTCACATGAGGTGGCCAAAGTACTGGAGTCTCAGCTTTAGCATCAGTCTTTCCAAAAGAATACTGAAGTGGGTGGCCATTTCCTTCTCCAGGGCATCTTCCCAACACAGAAGATCCCCTGGAGAAGGAAATAGCAACCCACTCCAGTATTCTTGCCTAGAGAATCCCATGGACGGAGGAGGTTGGTGGGCTACAGTCCACGGGGTCGCTTAGAGTCAGACACGACTGAGTGACTTCACTTTCACTTTCACTTTTCCAAAGAACACCCAGGACTAATCTCTTTTAGGATGGACTGGTTGGATCCCCTTGCAGTCCAAGGGACTCTC